>JAHWFP010262970.1:0-17922 GCA_023313725.1 Lithobius niger | reverse complement strand
AGGTTTAGCAAGGAACATAGTTGGTCGCAGGCTGAAGGGAACCGAGGGCGAGGATTGCTGTCAAGCGGATTGTCGCAAAGCGGGTCTTTGCCAAGCGGAACCGAACTGTGTCCAATCCAACCGGATGCACGAGCTGCCCCGGAGAGGATCGTCGCCAAACGGATCGTGGCCAGCCAGATCGTGGCCATGATCCGTGTCTAGTCCAGCCAGAATGATGGACGAGCCGCCCCGGATAGGAACCAAAAGCGTACCTCAAACACCGGAGGGTGCGAAGTGGCCAAAGGAATGGCTTCGTAGCTTGGCAAACCGCAGGGCACACAGCAGTTTTCCGTGAGGAGGGAGGAAGGGCGAGTGCGGATCGTGAATCTGCACTGGACGGTGAGCCGGCCAGACGACTGCAATTGTAGAGGAAGCAAGACGCTTGATGGACCGCCAAGCGCCAGTCCCCGGAGGGTGGCCGGAGTGGCATTCGCCTTGCAACTGGCCGGACGACTGGAATTGGCAGTGGGATCGGCGGAGCGGGCGGTCCGTGTGGATAGGCGATGCTGGGGCAGATCGCCGAGGAAGACCGCACCAACGGATCGTTTCAGCTTCCAAAACAATCAGCGATGGAGGGGCCAGCCCAGCCAAATTACCTGAGCACTCCTGCAACATAAATAGATGGTGAGGAGCACAGGAATCGGGACCGGATCGATGGCTAAAGACTTGAGGAGCATTGATCTGTAAGAGCAGCCAAGTCAGATGGCAGAGAAAAAGAGATGAGGAATAAAGCTGCCCCAGCGCTTATATAGGAGGACTGCATCCGCGCATGCGCAGAGGAATCACTACGGGACTTGCAGGGAAGCCAACTTTCTTTCTCTGGATGAAGCAATAACCCGGGAGGATGGGTGAAAAACAGGTAATGGATTCAGGGGTAACTAAAATGCTTGTTTTGAGCTCTTAAAAATGGTGCAATGGAATACCAAAATCGGTAAAATTTTTTAGTTGAAAACGCTCAAGTTAGCTCTATCATTAGTCGGTGTGAACGATGATTTATGAAATATTCAAGCTGCTACCGCTGCGCTTCTTTCTCAGCAAGTAGTATCAACAGTGATCAGGGTGATGCCCTTTTCAAGCATGACAAAAGAAAGATACACTATACCACAATCCGGGAACAAAATGAGATCTCTTAAATTTTCGGTGTGGAGATATTGCAAACAATGCTGTACAGATGGATGAAATTACCTATTTTACAGTCACATTAGTACACATCCACCTTCCTCCGAAACACGGACAGTAAAAAAAAAGTTGACAAATCAGCATGTCTCAATCACTTTTCTACTTCCGGAACAAGATGAGAACACAGTCATTTAAACACTACAGTACACACAGATTTGCAATGCTCCTTTTGATGGGACCCAAGAAGCATGTCAGCAACGAGAGCCCCATGTGCTCAACAAAAGAGCATCGTCATGAATTCCACTTGGTGAGTAAGAAGCGCAGCAGCGGCTTCAAACGTTTCATAAATTGTATTTAACACGGACTGGGTGTCAAATCCAACTACCATTTTCAACATGAATCCACCCAGCAATATACGTATGGTTTTACAGTAAAAATTGGCAACAAAACATTAATTTTTGTGTGGTAGTGCCAAGATCGCACAAAAAAATTTTGACCCGATAAATGTTTAACTTTGCGTGGCATTTCAATTGTTACCCCGTGCTTTCAGTTTAATAGCCTCCTCTCTAAATCATCGGTATCAGATTGGCCGATACTATTAGTATCGCCAATGCAATCAGATCCAGAAGTAAGAGTATCAGACAGCTTCGGTATTTACAATTATTGAATAAAAGACAGCCTTCAAATCCAACTTGTTTATTACTCAAATAAAATCCAATACGACATAATTATTCAATTATTCCATATTTTACAGATCTTCCGTGTTCTCGTTTCGTCACACAGCTGTCGAGATGGTAGTGGTGGCACTTAACGGCGTCTCCGTCATTATAATCCCTCTCTCAAAGAGGGAAGCCGCCAACGACATCTGTTAAAAACAACAAATATTTCTACATAATACTTTACAAATATAACAAGTATGGGTGAAATGCATGGGTGAAATACATGGGTGAAATGCATGCAATGTATGGGTTGCAACGTTGTACTTAAAAACGTTCAGATTCTTACTTTGAAATGTAGTAGCCATCAGAAAAACGAAGCAAACATACGCGAAAATTTAAAAAACAAACGTGTAACACTACCTTAGCGAATTTTCGATAGTCTAATACTGCAGGGGATGGAATTCACAGCCAACTATCTTCTTCAAGCAACGCACGCCGTTTGTTCTTGTCGACTTCTGTGGAATTCGAAATCGGCAGTTTTTGGACGTGGCCTCCAATATCCGTAGGGCCGAATTCGAATTTCACAAGAGAATTTCTCCAAGAACAAACGGTGTGCGTTGCCTGAAGAAGATAGTCAGCTGTGAATTCCATCCCCAGCAGTATTGGACTATTGAAAATCCACCCAGGTAGTGCTAAAGCTTTGTTTTTGAAATTTTCATGAACGTTGTACTGTAGCAGAAAAAAATTTAAGTGAATATGCAACACTTCAATTAAAAGAAGTGAAACTGTAGTGAGACAATAAAAATACTCTTAGTGGCGCCACAGGGGGCTTCACTGCAGTACCCAGAACCTCCAATGAGTTTTTGTTTATAACATTTCAACAGTTTCCCAACCATTACTTCATTATCAAGTCCGATATTTAGATACAAAATACAATATTGTAAACCCATGTCAGGTTTTTGACTGAATTTTAAAATAAGTTTAAAATAAGGTGCTCTTATTACTTTGCTTCAGCAGTACCAAAGTAATCCTCATACCACTTCAAGGAACAACTCATTAAATCATTATTAAAATAATTTTAACTTTCAAATTTTTTTTCTGTGTGTAAATATTCGGCAATTAAAAACAAGTGCACAATTTTTGAGTGCAAAATCCTAAAACTTATTAAAAATATTTGTCTAATTAAATAAAAAAAATGAGCAAATCCATTGAAAGTTTCGCAACCGTACGTACAACTGACAATACTTATGTCGAACTATGTGGACAATTTTTTTTTTGGGGGGGGGGGAGGGGAGGGCGGAGGGGGAAAAACAGGAATGTGAGGTAAAGTCACAAGCCAACCCAATATAATTCCTTGAAATATTAATTCCTTGGTCGAAAATATTTTTTTTTTTTACCAGAAATGTCACTCATCGTTGTACAAATTCTGTATTTTTTAAGTGTCCAACATGCACTACTGGAAAGAAACTTTCCACAATTTCATTGAGACTGCAATTCTCTCACTGAAACTTGTGTTGGTTTTCTGTCTGCCAAAATGTTGACACCACACAAAACAGGAAGGGAGAAGAGAGAAGGGGAATTTCGATCCTGAATGGAAAGGGTATTAGAGGACAGGGAATCCAAAACCATTTTTCTTCGTGTGGAGAAAAGAAAAAATCGACTATCAAAGGGGCGCCGAAAGTATGGTAGCCAACGGGCGCCGCGCCTGTGCCACTGGCACTATGGCCAGTATGAGCCTGACGGTGGGTCAGGTTGATCCAATAGGGATGGGTCCGGAGAATAATAGGAGTCGAATTCCTTGTCTGTAGGAGGGACCGGAGGAGGCAACTGAGCGGATGGGATAGGACGGGATGGCTCGTCCGGGGCTGTAGAAGGCCCAGCATCGCCAAGAGAAGGCTTGTGACGCTTAGGAATGGAAGCAAGCCAGGCTGAAGTGTAATCGGAGACTGGTGCTTTTCGTGTAAAAGTTTGGAGTGAAGAGCCCATGAGGGTATGCACCTGGGACGGAGTAAGCGGTTCACTGGTCCGCTTAGTGGCAGATCGTCCAGTCACTGAAGGACGGGGTGAGTGCGAGGACAAATCCAGAGGAGTGAGTGCAGATCCACAAAGGCGGCCAACTTGGCAGCAACCTTCCAGGCTTTAAGCTGAAGCTTGAAGCAAGCATAGCATTCCTTGGTACGAGAGAGTTCATCAGCAAGAGATCGCAAGTCCCGTGCTGGCGGAGGCCGACTGCAGGGGGATCGGGGACGTGGGTGCAGTATCACAAGGCATCGGAGTGGACATCTCGGTAAGGACAGAAATGGGCGGCGGATGAGGCTGCTCCAAAGAATCCTGGTCCACAGTAAGTTAGAGAATTTCGACATTATCCGCATCCGGAGGGGATGCGGAACGAGGAGTGCGAGATGAGGAGCCATCCCTCGGCATCCCCTTGGCACAAGGCATGAGGACGGGTTACCGAGGATAGGATACGACGCAGCGGATGGCACGTAGCTGGGAGCGAAGTGAACAGCGTGGTGGCATAGAGAACGAAATGTGAGCTTACCGCTCTGCTTCGGCTTTTATATGATGGAGGCTGCGCAGTAAGATGCGCAGTAGGTAGCGAACCAGAAGGACATCTTCTATTTAATCTTTCTAGATTGAACAGCATTTTGAGAAGGAGAATGCTATAAAAAAGGTAATGTATATTTTCAAGGCAACTAGAAAGTTGTGTTCTGCCTTTACGAATGCCTTCATCGGTCGTCCTGGAGAGGTAGAAGCAGAGTGCTCTTACTGGAGCGAGGACGCAGAATGCGGGGTCTGCAGACAGGGCTTGGATTTCGCAGGACCCTAGGCTAGATGCAAGGGTTACAAAGAAAACCGACTTCCTGGTTAAGGCCGCCATTGGGCTGTTTAGCATAGGTTCTTATCGACTTTTTAGGAGGGAGATTAGGACGATGGACAGGTCCCACTTTGGGAATGTGTTTTACTGCTGGTCTTTCAATTTCGAATGACTTAAGATGAGATACTGTAGTCTGTGAGGAGATGGGTGCTTCCAGCTACCTTGAATTCCGTGCCGATTGCTGATCAGTAGACCAGAATGGTGTATCCCTTAAGGCCTTCCGTACAGATGATGTTTAAGAATTTTAAAAGGTCGGTTATAGGGGGATTGATTGGTTTGATTTTCCCCCTGTCACACCAATGAAACCCCTTTTTCCAGTGACTGTCGTTGGATGATGTTCTGATTGAGGTGTATGCAATTCTGGTGGCTTCTTCTTCATGAATTCCTGCCTTTTTGAGGAGACTGGTGATAGTAGACATGCGTGAAGCTGTAGCGTTTCTACATTTTGGTGAATTTTTTAGCCTTTCTGTTGTGTCAGAAGGTGCGGAGTGAGTGGAAGTCTTCTTGGGTCGTCCACTAGTAGAGGGAGGAGGTGTGGGAAGCACTGAGCTGCTGGCCAGAATGGTGCGATTAGTAGGAATACGCTGTTGGTGTGGCAGATCTTTTGTAAGGCTTTTGGTATTATTTTGAAGGGAGGGAATAGGTACGCGTAGAGGTTCGCCCAATTGAACTTTAGGGAGTCTATCGCTACTGCTTTCTGGTCCGGCACTGGGCTGATGAATAGGGGAAGTCTGGCATTGTGCCTCGTTGCGAACAGGTCCAACGTAGGGGTTCCCCATGTGTTGAGTGATTCGCAAATGGATTTCTTTAGTGTCCATTCTCCTGTTGGCGGTTTCTTCCGTGAAAGTGAATCCGCAATTACGTTCCTGTCTCCGTGAATGTGTAATGGAAGAATCGTTGTTTCCAATTGAATGCAGAGGTTGAAAATTTGGGATGTTATGTCGTGGAGATTTCGTGACCGTGTTCCGCCTCCATTTTTTATGTAAGCGACAGTAGTCGTGTACTTGGATTTGAATGGTCTTTCCTTGGATAGTGGTTCTGAAGTGCCATAGTGCTTGGAGAATGCCTTTCATTTCCAGGACATTCATGTGGTCTGTGCTTGGTTCCCACGTTCCTGATGCTTCCATGTGGCCGATGTGGGCTCCCCAGCCGTGTAACTAGGCGTCGGTCAGGAGTATCAGGTCTGTATGAGGTTCATGGAGGGGTACCGTTTCCAGAAGGTTGTAAATTTCTGACCACCATAGGAGGGAATCCCACGAAAATCTTCGGATATGAGGTGCCGTTTGTGGTGGCGTGGATTTGGTCCCCAAATGTCTATTCTGTAGTGGTGGAATGGACGTGTCATCCATCGGCCATGCGGTATTCGGTTCGCCATTGAGTCCATTTTCCCGATGAGGGAGTTTAATTCCGTTATAGAGTGGTCCGGCTTTTGGCAGAGTTTGTGGATGTTCAGAATGATGTCTTGTATTCTTTCTAGTGAGGGTCGGATGTTGGATTTTGTTAGGTCGAAGTCTGCTCCGAGGAAGGTAAATTGTTGGCTCGGGGTGAGTCTCGATTTTGCGTAGTTTACGTCGAACCCTAGTTCTGTCAGTATGGTTGTGCGATCTCTGTTCATTGTCAGCGTTGCGGGGTTTTGATGATTTAGGATCCAGTAGTCTAGGTATGCTCTGGCGTTGATTTCTTCATGGTGTAGATAGGCCAGAACAGTTTTAGTACCATCGTGAAAATTCTCGGTGCGGCATTCAGTTCAAACGGGAGACATCTGAACTGGTAAACGTTTCCTTTGTGGAGAAACCGAAAGAGGTGTTGTACTGATTTGTGTAGCGGACTATGAAGATAGGCATCTTCTAAATCAATTGACATATTCCAGTCGCTGGTTTTTAGAGAGGAGCGGATTGATTCTAATGTCTCCATCTTGAAGTGTTGATTTTGTATGTATTTGTTAAGAGGCTTTAGATTGAAAATCATTCTGTCCTCTCCGGATTTCTTCGGTCTGAAGAAAATGTGACTGTAAAAGCCTGGCCTGTAGGAGGGAGAGCATTCCTTTGCCTTTTTTTTTGTAGTAGCGTTTGAACATCCATTTCTAGTTGTGGTGTGATGTTCAAGGAGTGTTCCCATGGTGGTGTCATTGCCAGAGGTGGTTTGGAAGTGAAAATTGGTTGGAATCCGTTTTTAATGATTGAAAGCACTTGGGAATTTTTGGCTATCTTCTTCCATGCGGGTAGGAAGTATTTCAGTCTTGCCCCTACTGGATGCGTTAGAGGGTTGGTGCAATTTCTTTTGTTTCCCTTTGGGTGAGGAGAAGTGACTTCTTTTGTCATCGGAGTTATGGTCATTACGTTTTCTTCCTCCGGATCCCTTCGATGAGTTGTTAGAACGGTAGGATTGGTTTGATCGAAAAGATCGGTTCGACCGAAATGACTGGTTAGTGTTCCGAAAGGGCTGATTATTGTTTCGGTTGTCGGTATTGAAGGATTGATTCTTAGGCCACGATTACAAGTAGTGATTCCCTGTATGGCTGGGTCTATTGCCCAGTTGGTGCTTGTTTGATCCTTTTTGCTTGAACGGTTTGGGTTTTTTGGAGATGTCCAGATGAGGCGCCAAGGTTGGATTAATCCGTGGAAAAGGGAACTTGACTCCTGTAGGGGAAGGTTCCTGAGCTTGAATCTGGTGGATTCATTTAGGTTTGACGTGATGGCAAGGGCTGTATCTTGTAACAGAAGCGTGATGTTGAAGAGGGCCCTGGTCAACCAGTTTAATGCGTGATGGGTTGCAAATTCCGTCTTTTGAAAGAGTTGAGGAAGTAAGTTCAAAAGGTTCGTCATGCCTTGTTCTGATGGATTGGATGACAATTTTTTGCACAGGGCGTTTATGGCAGTGTAGAGGACGTCAGCTTGTGAGATTGCTATGAGGCCTAGTCTTGTGCATTTATTCGTGTCGAGGAGGACGGAGTTGGTACCTCGGCCTTTCTAGGTAGGTGGAGACCTGTTCCAAAGTCCATGGATACTTCGGATGTTAGAAATTCCGATTCTAGATAGGTGTCGAGTCTTTGAATGCTGTTGCGCCATCTCCAGATGGCCGAAAGAAGGAAGATTTCCTGCCAGGTTTGGGTGATGGTAGTTCTTTGTCTAACTCGAGAGGTTCTCCTCGTCCTAATATGCTACCTCCATTGCGTAGATTTAGGCTAGTTAGGAGTGTTGTTGATTGGCCCAGTAAGGGTTGTTGTTTCACATTTTTGTCTCCCAAGGGCGAAGCCGAAAACAGTTGTTAAGCCTCTGTTAATGGCTGGAACATCGTCGAGCTTGGAAGGTTTATACAGGAAGCAGTCTGGTAATATATCTTCAGCAGCTTTGAGGAGGACGTGTAATGGAATGTTGTTTGAATCATCCGGAGCTTGGTCAGGGAACCTAATGTGACGACCCTGGTTCGGCTGAGCATTCGTGCTTGTTGCTGTGTTTGTATTCATTTGTGGAGAGAATGCTGGGATTTGAAGTGCAGCTTAAAATGCATTTGCATTCGCGGTTCCATTCGCATTCGGGTCAAAGGTGTTCTTTCTAAAGAATGCATTCGTATTCGGAGTTCTTACTGCATTCGTATTCGCATTCACATTGGTGTTGGATCTTCTGACTAGGTTGAGAAGTGAAGCAGAGTCAACATTTGAATCGTCGTCATCCTTTTAGGAGATTGGGTCGTTGACTAGGGGCAAGTGTGTGCTAATGCTTGTTTTTCTTTGACTTGCTGCTTGAAGAGGAAGTCGATGTTAACCATTCGGTCGTTCTCTTGTTGCAAGTTTAGGCGGAAACAGAAGGGCGTGGCATTTCCGTTCGGAAGCCGAAGTCTTCTATACCTCTGTCAGCAAGACAGTGTACTTCCGAGTGGGTGACGGACGGGGTCCACGACGAACGTGATGAGAGGTCGAAGGGAGCAGACTGTGGGTGTTCTTGAAGTTCTTTGCGCATTCGCTTGAGTTTCCGGTAAGCCTCTCGGGCCTCAAGGAAATCGGCGTTGAAACTTGATAGGTTGATGCTAGAAGTAGGTGAGCCTTGTCAAGCTTGTACTGGCAAAACATCGTCTGTTACCGGGGGAATGTAGTCTTCTGGTCGGTAATCGTTTTCTTTTTTTTTTTTTTTCCGGGTTTTGTTAGCATTCGCATTCGCTATGGCCTCCACAGATTTTGTGTCAGCCGGAAGGTCTGCATTCATATCGTATTAGGGATAGTATTCACATCCGTATTCGCATTCGGGCTAGCATTCGCATTCATATCCGGGAATGAGGGCAGGACCGCAGAAATGCCGGCGTCAGGGTTGACAGCGGGCACGGTCGGGGGGCGGAAGGTCCCTCTGTGACCACGGCGGGCTTTTGGCTCGACATCCTTGTAATCTTCAGGTAAGATCGACGAGCTGCAGACGAATGTTGGGAAACAGACAAGCGTGGACACGCTGCGGCGCTTTATGTAGAGAGGAGCGCAGTTAGGGTTACGACAGCTGGCCGCTACTCAGCACTGAAAAACCTCCAGGGAAACAGCAACGTTCGGGGAACTTATGCAAAAATTAACAGGTTATGGATTTTCCAGCCATAGAAACTTTTTGTATTTTGACTTATATCTTTTTATAAGTCATTGTTCATGATAAATTTTGAGGAAACTCTACTTGAAAAAATATTTACAGCAATTGCGTTGCGGGAATTTTCGACCGACAATTTTCCACTTGGTGTTAGGAGTGCAATTACGCTGTCTGTCTTCATCGACCTTGTCAACTTTGTTTCTTCTCTTCGGCTCACAACAGATTGATCTCTGTGCTCGTTCAAACTTTGCACTCTCGGCCACTGATCTGTATGGTGCATGCGACATAGGAGTGAAGCTTCTTACACCATCTAGCTTGCAGTTGCACTTTGAGTTTTGGATGATTAAATGATGGAAATAGGGATATGAAGGTGGTTGGAGATTCATGAGATTTTCATTTTGGTTTTCCTGATTGAAAATCTCATGAATTTCCAGCCACCTTCATATCCATCATTTAATACATTCAAAACTCCAAGGGCAGTTAAGTGCAAGCTAAATGGTATAGACGCTTCACTACCGTGTTGAACGCAACCATGCAGAAAAGTGGCCGAGAGAGCAAAGTTTGAACGAGCACAACGACCAATCTGATGTGAACCAAGTGGAAGAAAGAAAAGGTTGACAAGGCTGATGAAGACAGACAGCGTACTTCCACTCCTAACACCAAGTGGAAAATTGCCCGCAGAAAATTTCCTACAATTCAACTGTTGCAGATATTTTTTAAGTAGAGTTTCCTCAAAATTAATCATGAATTCAGTGCTTTTAAGTAGTAAACCGTACAGCATAACCCTTTAACCCATAACCGCCTAGATAAAAACGTACGCCTTCAACGTATAACAGCAAAAAACTAAGTCCTAGCGCGAGTTTTGTGAGGGGTCTCCGGGGACCTCGAGCAAAGCGGGCAGTCACAGCCCAGTGGTCAGCTTCGTCGGCTCCAAACCAAGAGAATGCCGGTTCGAATCCGAGAACTGACCCGAGGGCTCTAAAAAAATGGTCTGAAAGTTCTTTCAGGCGGTTATGGGTTAAAATTAAGAAAAAAAAAATTAAAATAAAAGCTGCCCGTTCGCATGGTCGAATTTGTTGATATCTATTAAACAAGGTTCAGGCAAAAACCGGCACACAGCGATTACAGTGGTATTGTATAGGGATGCACCGATGTGCCCTAAAACCGATTCCGATGTCCGATTCCGATGTTAAAAAAACATCGGCCGATGTCCGATGCCGATGTATGTCTACCGATGTTAAAAAAAAATTAGTCATATGTTAGTCAAAATTAGTGAGCGAACTAAAATTGAAATTAATAGCTATTGAATTTGGAGTTTCACAGTATGTTTCACAACGACATTTTTCAAAATTAGTCATGTGTTCATAAACCATTTATTTACTGAATAGTAATATTAACGTACAGCCGTTAAGTCAATGGTAACTAAGCTCAGTAAAAAAAAAAAAAACTACCATCATTATTAGCTAAGTACTAATTAAAATATTAAAAACTCTTAAAAGAACTGCTAGGTTAAAAGCACTGTTTGGCCTATCAGTACTTCCAGTTAACAGATGGAAGATTTTGATTCGGATAGACCAGCATCATTAATTTTTCTGGAAGCAAACTGATATTTTTGGTGAAAATATTTCCACCAGTACTGGACAGTCTTTCTGAAGGAACAGACCTCGGTGGGATTCTTAACCTTTTAAGCAGTATGAACGTATATACACGTCCAAAAAAAAAAAAAATCATTCCAAACGCAGTAACGACGTTGAAGCTTTGAAGGGAAATTATAGGTCGAAAAACACAATTTTAGGCCAAAATATCAAATTGAGAAAAGCTGAAATTCGCTACCTGACAAGTTGTGTATCGATTTCTGTACCAAATAAGTTGTTACCGATGTCTATAATTTCATAAAAAGCACTTTAGTTGAGCATAGACTCACTAAAAACTGAAAAAATGTCGATCTCGTTCTTTTTTTCTGAAGTTAGAAAGCAGAAAATTGTTCATTTTTTGATCAGCGGTAGCGGTCGAACAATTCGAGTGGGCGCCGCCATCTTGGATTCGTTGAAAAGCTTGAATTTCACTCTATCCAGGCCTCTCAACATATTTTCTCGATGGCCATTTGGCATTGGCCAATCAGGCGGATTGGTAATAGGCCGTTTCTGGATGTTTCAAGCGAACTTTCCAAAGCATTTGAAGACCGCATTCCCTCATTGGCCAGTTGGCACCACGTGACAGATTTGGCGCTCTCTCATTGGCAAATACGTGATTTCAACATGGCCGCCACTGCTCAATTCGAATTTCACGTGAACGCTCGTGTTTCAGTTCGTCGTTGAAAATTACAAGAACGATGATGTTTCACAACATTAAAAAATTAAAACAGCAGCTACGATGAAAAACTAAAACGGAAAGGAACCTATAAATCTTCACACTATCGCTTATCAGGTGGGAACAACGATTTTTAGCCTAACTAACGCCGACTTTCGGACACGTTTTGTCAACACGGAGATTTTCAATTTTAGTTCATTACCGCCCATAATTTAAAAGAAAATGGTTCTCCGAAACTATTAAAGCCATTTTATCTGATTTTTTCTGTGCACTTTAATGAATATCTGTTGCGTGCTTGTTGTAAGTTTGAAACAATTATGTTCAATAGTTTTCTCAAGAATAAATATTTCGTTAGTGCCTCGCTCCAGTCTCCACGGGTGACAATTTTTTTAAAATTTACTCCGCCATGGTGACCACGATTACAAAACGATGTTTATAGGCTCGAATTGCAATTTAACTAGCCCTACGCTAATCTTTAACGAACTACGTTAATCTTCATATGAACTTCATGAATAGTTGAGCTTAGGTAACGAAATTGCTAAAAGAAGAAAAAAAAAAATCTGGTACATCGGCCAGCTTTTCACATCGGACATCGGCCGATGGCCGATGTTGCCAACATCGGCCGATTTCCGATGTCCGATGTCAACATCGGTGCACCTCTAGTATTGTACTGACATTTTAGAAAGAAAAGTTATACATTTACCACAACAGATTAATGCAAACAGAGTTCAATTTAAATTTTCAATGGATTTTCGTAGTCTTCTTCAGAAGTTAGACTTTTTTCCTAGTCCTTAGAGTGTCACATCTCTGTTGTTGTCGTTTTCTGGAAGTTTTAAATCAGACACGGGAGAGTTACCACTGATCTTGTTGTGGCGCTTGATCTGGACGTTCCATCGCTTCTGATGAAGACGTACGAAAATCCATCAAACATTATAGTTGACCTCGGTTTGTGTTCTTCTGTTGTAGTAAATGTGTAACTTTTCCTTCTAAAATAAACAAGATACCGTACTTTTTTTTTGTTTTAATGTGTGGGCAATGTTCTCCCCAGCACAAAATATGGAATGGCTACTAAAGTGACATAACTGCATCATCTTCCCTATGTCCCTTAACTTAAAACAACTGATGCTGCAAGTGTAACGTATTTAGGTACAATACCTTCCCCTCCAAATCATCAATTGGCAAATCTTTTATTTCAATGTACGCCGGGTATGTGTGTAACAGTGCTTCCACACCTGGAGCCATCTACAACATAAAATAAACGTAACAACTTTTTAAAAACAGTTTGAGTGATTTTTTTTTGCAAAACAGGCAATTGTTCAGCAATTTTAATATCACGGAACAATGATCAAACCCTATTAATAGATCATATGGTTCATGTTTGCTAAGGAAATAAAGGGTTTATAAAAGAGTACCAGTACTTACTTCAGGGCTAACCTCAAAATACTGTAAATCTTCACCATGATACTGACGCGAGTTTTCAGATGAGTAGTATATGCGTACCGCATTTTCTTCGGTCACTAGCCTAAGAAAAAAATTAGGACAATTTAAGAGAGGGCAGAAGTCATTACCTTCGTCAGAGAACAACGATTACTATTATTTTTACAACTACCTATCAAATTAAATAAAACACACAAATATTAAAATAAAAAACTTTGTTTAATCAGAGATTACTTGTGCAGTGTTCATGGCATCATACATATAATATGCCAGCAACACCGGTGCGAGGGATGCAACAACCTTCGCCAACTACGCGCCAACCTGCGCCAAATACACTACACCGAGCCAGAGACGCTACGCCACAAGACGCCAACCCCATCTGCCGTCGTTAAACGCCACAGAGGGATAACCAAGATCATATAGCAGCGCCAGCAATACATACTCGTCAATAGAGGAAGAGTTGGGAAGGTGGGCACCGACAGCCCCAATCCTAATCCCAATTTCAGTCGAATTTCTTGCTCACCCAATTGTGTTATTTTGATGCTGAAACCAGGGAAAGGTTAGGGTTTCCTTTGGTGGGTTTTTTTCTTTTCGTGATTTTTGTTAGCCCAACTTTAGGCTTCTTTCTCGGGCCCCTTTTTTTAGGCCTTTTTGAGAGATTTTTTTTTGGACAATGGGTGAAACGTGTGTGTGCTGTGCAATGGTTAACGGACTTTAAGTTCTGCTGTTTTCGTTAGGAATAACATCGTCGGATCTTTTTCAAATTTAATAAGAGGATGTATTTTGACCTTGGGAGTTCATTTTTCGGGTTTTGGGCATTAAGCCCATTTTTAGGCGCATTTCAATTTTCAATGTTATGTATAAAAACAATATTTTCTGCGTTTTTTTCCCCCCATAATCAACTTATTAACACTAGGACCCGTCATTTTTGACGGGGTTTCAGCTAGTAATAAATTAACAATCCAATTAATTAGACCAATGTATAAAAAAAGAAAAAAAGACCATCTATGACCATTGAAGACCAATTTCAATTTTACCTGCAATAAAAATTATTGTCAAGTTTTTGTTGACAAAATTATAAAATTCCCTTTACAAGTAAAAGGCATATCAAAACAGCAATCTGGATTTCTAAAGGGTACAAGCACTATGCATGCATTAAAAACTATTAAGTCAATTTGTCATTAAATGAAAACAAACACGCAAGTGCAATTTTCATCGAATATAAGGGAACCTACGGAAACTATGGCATCTTCAACGTTATGCGATTTCATCTGTGACAGGAGGTAAATTGGTAAGAATTCCAATTTCTGCAAGCAAACTAAATCCAGGTTTTTTTTCCGACTACATGGTTCGATAGAATTTTGCGGTTTTTTTTTGTCAGCATCAGTGCATAACAGATCTACTTTCACGTTTTCTGCACGCTTTTCCAATTCAGGTTGATGATTGTATTCAGTTAGGAGCGATTGTCATGATGCCAAGCAGATAACTAGTGATGAGGTATAAAGGGATAACTTCTTCCCCAACGCAAGGTAAAACGAGAGAAGACAAACACGGGATTCTAATTGATTAAGAAGCATCTACTTCGTATACCACCGATTAATCCGATTAGAATTTGGTAATTTCACCAACGTTAAAAGTGATAAGCCGTATGGTAGGAGAACATGGGAATGAAAGGAGGAAGGAAAAAGGAAAGGGAAACACGGAAGAAAATACTTTAAATGTTCGGTAAACGTGAAGTACAAAAGTACGACGCTCTGTGTTTACTGCTACCAGGTAACAATTGCTACATTTTAGTTACGATATGACAGTTAATTTTTCAATTCACTTCTTGACTGGGAGGGTGGTGTACTATGTTGCCCCCCTCCCCAAATGTTTGTGGCCTAGGCCGATTAATAGTCTTACTTTTTTTCACAACACTTTGGAGAATTCCATTAGAAACAGGGTGTACCAACCTTAGGAGATTGGCTCTAAGCAACCGAATTTTGTTATGGGATTCCATCACAACTTGATTTAAAACTTTTCCGCCTTTTAAACATAGAGCTGAACCGCCAACTGTTAGCCGTTTTTCCACTGAAATAGAACAAAAATTCAAGATGTAATAACATCACTAAAAAAGAGAGAGTTGCCGCAGCAACGGCTAAATTCTCTTGCTGTCGCTAATTACAGGTAAATTCATTTTATTCTCAAATGCTGTTTCCCTCTAAAGATTTAAACTAATTACCAGCCAGCTCGCTAAGCGTGCATGCACACTTCCCTCCTTACTAATATAAAAGCGCTCAGGAGAGCATCATTGTCAACTTTCATTCCTATTTGTCATGGTAGTGACTGAAGAGGAGAGGTAGGGTGGGCACAGATGATATATATTATCGTTATCAGTAATAGAAACCGAATTCAGCCGTTGCAGCGGCAATTCTCTCTTTCTATTGCCTACAAAAATATACAGTACCTCTAAATTTTAGCACCTCACCAACCTGGCGGCAGTGATTAATTAATTTTTTCCTTTTACGTCAGAAAACAGCCAGTGAAACACTTAGTAAAACCAATCCAAACAGCAGTGGAGGACACATAGTGCTTGATATTTAATGTATTGGATTTTATTTATTTTTTTGGAGGGGGTGGGGGT
This sequence comes from Lithobius niger, assembly GCA_023313725.1. Taxonomy (NCBI): domain Eukaryota; kingdom Metazoa; phylum Arthropoda; class Chilopoda; order Lithobiomorpha; family Lithobiidae; genus Lithobius; species Lithobius niger. The sequence continues at coordinate 2,295 of JAHWFP010262970.1, read as the reverse complement.
TAGTTTTGTCCACTTTCTTTCTACTTAGGGACATCTTGCCACAGATTACCGCAGACGAAGCTTTGTTAAATAAACATGACAATGAAAACACGATGAAATCAGTGATGAGAGGCAATGGCACAATTAGCATGACCAGTGACATCATTAAGGACATGTTTTACGATATTTAATCCTTTACTTGAACAGTGGCTTTGAAGTTTAAGTAAAAAGTTCGACCAAGTACACAAAACACACATACAAAATGTGAGGCTCGATATTCAACCAGTAAGGCTTGGGATTCAACCAGCACGGCAAGCCACAGAGCTCGTTCAAATTGTCTGGTGACTTGAAATATTAAGCCCTATATTGAAGTAACATACATAAATGTAGTATGCTGAAACTGAAAATGAATTAACAAGCAAATTATTAATTAAATATAGAATCGTACTCATTTCTTTTTTGCCGACTAATCAACGAGACAGAAATTTTTTTATTTTTATTCCACGTTTCTCTTGGTGATTTATCAGCTGAGTTACTATGTTTTCTGGTAACCCATTTACTTGCTTACCGAACTTTTTGTTTGCCTATCGTTATATTTATGATCTGTGATTAACCACGGGTGTGCGATTGAGAAATACCAACGTAGCCGAGTATGCAACGTGTACCTAAACTCTGCTCGTTGTTCGCATTCATACTCGAAAGACTCAATTCCGGTGAAAATGCAACAACTTTACCAATTTTTTAACGATTTTGACATTACAACACACCAAATTCTACTCTGAAAACTGGTGAACCAATTTTCACAATGACCCACACAGTCAATCAGCGTCTTACTTGTTATTGTCCTAGCAAATTAAAAGTAAACTTACTAATGCGAACTATTGTCACCGTATCCTGGAACTGTGTGTGCTTTATACTCAACGTTTCTGATGAAACCGTTAAACTAAATTTTGACTATCGATGAATACCGAACTGAATAAACTGAACCGAACGTGGCCAAAGAAAGGATGTTCAGTTCGGCGCAGTGTTTGCCTCTTAAAAGAAAAACACTGAACCGAACGTATTTTCACTTATACAGTGAAACTTCTTTATAACGATAGTTCATGGGAGTTTGCAAACACAATGTTATAACAGGTTTATCATAATAAACATGCATGCATTGTTGCTTGAAGAGCCTCAAAACAGCATTGTTGTAACAGGTTTATTGTTGTAAAAAGGTATTGTTATAATGGGGTTTAACTTTATTTTACAGATTTTAGTGATTGAAAACTCCATTTTGAACGTTTTTTTGGCTAGCTTCTGATGGTTCAAACCAAAGTTTCTAGCTATCCGTTCAGAAGTAATGAGGGAAAGTCATTTAAGGTTCGTTCGGTTGAAATATTGGTGTTCGGTACAAACTCAATGAATACGCAGCATTTGAATGTGCAATTATTTGTAACAACCCGTACTCCACACAATATTTTTTAAACAAACTTTAGCAATGAAATTTGCTGCTACAAAGACAGGTTTTTTTCCCCCTTTCCATTTCAAAATGGCTACCTACCACCAATGAATAGAAGCCTTATTTTCCACCAAGTTAATATAATTCCCAAGTGGAAAATTAAGTCTTAATTTACGGCATGCACATTTTGCGATTACAATTTTTATTTATTTCTTCCGTATTTTTTTTTTTTTTTTTTTTGCTACTTGTAACTTGTTTAGTAAAATTAATTTTGATCCCATCTTCTAAATGGGGTAAAAACTCTTTTTAGTAAACAAGTTGCAAATCTTGCGATATCCCAGCAAAATCACAGAAAAATACAGATGGAACGGATGATTTACTTCGGTTTTCGTTCATTATCACTTATTTCTTTTTAATGCAGTACCAAAAGTGTTCCTTAAGGAGTTACTCCAAACTAGCAAATTTTCGAATGCTAATACTGGCATAAGCAACTGGAGAGTAACTGGAAGAGTAACTGGTAGAGTAACTGGAACACTTTTGGTACTGCGTTAAAAAGAAATAAGTGATAAAATCACAGAAAGTACGGATCCTTAATTGTCACAATGTCTATGTACCAGAAAAAAACTAAGTTCATACAAGAACACAAACAAGAATAAGTATGCTTGTGACAATTTATCAGCTTCGTCTCAAAAATATACCATCCAAAGACGATCCTAGTTCACACTACACCAATTTGTAGGTTTCTTCATGTAAGGAAGCAGTCTCATAATTCCGCCACCAGTGAAGTGTGAAACAACACATGAAAATTCTGAATTTTTAATCGACCAACAGAATAGGTGATGATGCAAAAACTACCACTAGCTTATAAGAGGTCA
>JAHWFP010262969.1:0-31438 GCA_023313725.1 Lithobius niger | reverse complement strand
GTCTAGTAATGGAGTGGGCAGCAACAGATGACTTGATTTTCGCTCGAGACGTGGGGCCAGCCACGGTCGAGACAAGCAGCAGGAGGTGCAACCGGCTTCCAACTTGGTTCACTCAAAACGTGGGTTCTAGCCACGATTGAGACGAGCAGCAGTAGACAGCAACAGGTGACTTGATTTTCCCTCGAGACGTGGGGTAAGCCACGGTCGAGACAAGCAGCAAGAGGTGCAAACGGCTTCTGACTTGGTTCACTCAAAACGTGGGTTCTAGCCGCGAGTGAGACGAGCAGCAGTGGACAGCAATAGGTGACTTGATTTTCACTCGAGGCTGAAAGACAGGAACAGCAGAGGGAATGCAGATGGCTACCAACTTGACTCTTCACTCAAAGCGTGGGTTTAAAGCCATGAATAAGAAGAGCAGCAGCGTGGGACGGCAACTGGTGTCTTGATTTCCGCTCGAGCCGTGGGGGTAGCCACGATCGAGACAAGCAGCAAGAGGTGCAAACGGTGTCCATCTTGGTTCACTCAAACGTGGGTTCTGGCCACGAAAGAGACGAGCAGATGACTTTCAAGTTGACTCTTCACTCAAAGTGTGGTTTTTAAGCCACGAATGAGACGAGCAGCAGTGTAGGACAGCAACTGTTGTCTTGATTTTCATTCGTGGGGTGAGCCACGGGCGAGACAAGCGGCAGGCGTGATGATGGCAACCAGCTTGGTTCTTCACTCAAAACGTGGAAATTAGCCACGAGTGAGACGAGTAGCAGTGGGCAACAACTGTTGACTTGATCTTCACTCGATAATGGACAAGGTGGTGTATTCAAAACACGGTAGCAAGTTCGATTGTTGTTGAAAACAATCAAAACCGAAACGGGAGTGAGGCGGGTCGCCTGCAATGCGGTACATCCGGGAACCTGGTACGGGGAGCGGCCGAAAGCTGAAGCTCCGTCGAGGCGTGGCGGCTGAAAGTGAAAGCTGAAGGGACGCCGCGGTTGTGGGTGCAGCCGGCCAGAACGACGATGAGCGCCCGAGCAGGGTTACGTCGGCAGTTGCGTGCGGGCTTCGGCAGATGCCGGTGATGGCAGGCCGTTCGGCAACTCGGGCGTGTATTCGTCCAATAGCCGAAAACCGAAGGATGTCACGGGTGCGAGTGTAGCCAGCCGAACAGTGATGAGCGTCGGAGAAGGTTGGCGTTGACAGCTTGCGTTCGGACTTCGGCAGTTGCCAGCGGCAACTCGGGCGAAGAGAGGGTGAAAGCAGTCGTGTGCGGACGAAACGGAGCAGGTGAAGCAAGGGCTTCGGATGCGGCGGCCTACTTCGGGTACGGAATCCAATTTTCGGGTGAAAGCGGGGAACTATTTTCGGCGCGAGGTGACGTGAGACACCTCTGGAGGAAAATGAATGCCGATAGCGTGCGCGCTGTCGCTTTTATAAGGGAGGACTACCACGCGCATGCGCGGTAGGGGGCATGCAAGCAGGCGGCTGCGCACCGGAAGAAACCTCCAGGGGAACATCACATTCGAGGAACGTAATGCTAAATTATCAGGTTAAGATGTTTTGGCAACAAAGAAGGCTAAATTTAATCCATTTGGTTGACCGAAGGAGCCCTTGTTGAGACTTTTAATAATAATAATTTTTTTTTTATTTTCCACACTGGTATTTTTAACCAATTTTTATTATTTCGAACAATTCTTTCAACTGCCGTGTCAGTATGGCTCAGCGGTAGGACCTCGGCCGTTGATTTGAAAGGTCGTGGGTTCGATTCCCCGCTCAAGCAGTCTGACATATAAGTCCAAAAGGCAACATAAATAGGTTTGCATCCGTCTTTATTTAACCCATCTTGAGACATTGGCTATCCGTCCTGTATTATGCTCAGCATGAATTTGACAACCACAACACAGACAAATGGCTTCTAGAATATGTATTAAATGATTTAAAATATCTTTGGAAGTTGATAGCGGTTGTGACGGCTCAATAATTCCGTAATCATAGCTTGAACGCTATTTTCAGAATTGTGCACTAACACCATTTACAATAGCTATGAAACAGTTGATGGTGTGTGCAAAAAAGTACTGGGTATCATTAAAAGTTAAAATCGGAAGTCAAACTGAATTCATGGATACTCTAGTGGCTAGTAGCGAACGTCCTCCACTTTTGGGCAAGGACTACATTTCTAAGTTCAAAATTAGTCTGGAACAAACTTTGGCATTTACAAAATTATAAAATCGAGAGTTGCAACAACTTAAAACTGTTAAACTACAGTGAATACCAAAGAAATTGAAGCTAAGTTCCCTGAACTTTTCCAGCCTGGTCTGGGAAAGTTCATGGGTTACAAGGCTACGATTCAGCTCAAAAGCAGATTTTAGCCCTGTTTCCAGAAAAATTCGCCCTATGTCACTCGCGAGGTTGTGGAGTAATTGTCAATGCCCCAAATCCAACTAATATCTCAGAATTGCAAAGTTTCTTAGGGTTTATCAATCAGTACTCCAAATATTTGCCTAACATTGCTCATGTTTCGTCCCCATAACAAAACTGTTGAACCCTAAGGTTAATAATGGGTTTGGAGCCCTGAATGTAGTATATCTGTGGAGACCATCAAAAAGTTGTTTGTGCAGTCTAAAATCTTGGTGCACTATAACCCTAAATTAAAGCTTATTTGTGACGCGTCCCCCTACGGAATCGGAACTTGCCTGATGCATGTGACGCTGAACGGTTGCGACAAGCCGATAACTTTTACTTCCCGCAAACTTACATCTGCGGGGCAGGGCTTTTCACATTTTGATCGGGAAGCCCTAAGCGTTTACTGAAGAGTGTAAAGTTTTCATGAGTATTTATATGCTCAGCACTACATTCTGCAATCTTAACAAAAAGCATTGCTTTGGATTTTTGGCGAAAAAATTGCATACCCCAGATTGCCGCAGCCAGAGTACAACACTGGGCGCTTATGTTAAATGTGTACCATTACACATTTCAACACATAGCGAGGAAGGCCAATTTGACGGCCGACGCATTATCACGCTTGCCCATACCCAACAAGGAAAAGTACAAAGACACAGGCGATAAGACACACTTCCTATTCAAAGTGAAACCCTAGCATCAGCTACAAAGAAGGATGCTATTCTCTGTAAGGTATTAAAATATACAAAGCATGGCTGGCCTGAAAAAGTTAGTGACCCTAAGTTACAGCCCTATTTTATTCCCCAGAATGAAATTTCGCTGGAGCTCAATACCCTATTTTGGGGGTGCCATATCATCTTGCACGTACAGTACCATAAGCAAGTACTTAAAAACGTACATAGTGGCCACTGCGGTATCGTTAAACTTAAAGGTTTAGTCAGATCTAAATGCTGGGGGCCTAATACTGACGAGCAGCTCGAAAAGAAAATCAAAACTTTTGATGCTTGCAACTTGCCAGCAGAATAAGGATGCTCAACCTTCCCAAGCATAACTGGGAGTACCCTTTGAAGACTAATGAGAGGGTCCATGCTGATTTTGCTGGCCCCACAGTCGGGTACATGTTTCTTGTCATGGTAGACACATACTCAAATACCTTCTGGTCAAATTAACCCTTTTAGGCCTAAGCAACGATCGTTGTCGCAATTCCGCTGCAAAAAAGCCCAAACGATGATATATCGTTCGCTCAGTTCTACGCCCTGTTTAAAAAAAATATCCAATTGCGTACATCGGAGGTGTAATTCCGATTAAATTAGGTATTTTGGAACGCATATTTTCAGTTAATTTTGGTTAATATAATTCACTATCATCTTTTTATTATCTCAAAGTTATTGTTGGCATCGTTGCCAAAATCGACGTGAAAATTGCTTTTGTTGCTGAAAATAGCCCTTGGTTCAAACGATCATATCTCTGGAATGACGCAGCGTACATCTTGGTCGCGTTCGAGAGAGGGGATTCCCAATTTTCTAGTGCGCGAAAAATTACGTCATCAACCCCCAAGTGACTGCCTGTATTCCTCGAATGAAATGTGCCGTTTCAACGACTTTTGTTCAAACTCTTCGCTACCGCGAGCTATCGCGTGCGCTGATTGGCTCACTCACAGCATGTGACCCTTCAGCCGTTCATTCGTGGCGTCACGTGAAGCGAGTCAAGGTCGTATCCACTGGCGCTAGCAGGAGCGCATCGCTTTGCGAGCAGCCGATCATAATGGCGTAGGACGAAGCGTTGGGAGTGAGCTTTAAACGATCGTGAATATTGCAGGAATAAAGGAACTTTGAACAATTTTTATGGAAATAAAATATAAAATAAATATTTCGGAAGCAATAACAGGCGTTGTGACGGAAGAATATCCAGTGGATGTTATCATCCCAAGTACTGTAAGTTGACAATTTCGTTAGCGCCGTTTACATTTTCTGCTCAATAATTTATAATTATTACGTCCGTGGATTTTCATGCTCCTAGACAGCATAGTTTTTTTTTTATTAAAATTGATTTTCGTGAGGTATGCAACTTGTTCATGGCAGCCACGTTGCGACCATAGGCTTTCTCGTTTGAGAATTGAAAAAATGGTGTAGGCCTAAAAGGGGTTAATGAAGAGCACCAGTTCTAAGAAAGTTAAGGCAGTTTCTGACGAATACATGACTGATTTTGGGCTTATATCCTACCCTCGTCGCCATTGTGAAATCTTTAACCTTAATTAGGCCATGCGGCCGAGTAGCCTTATCTATTTCAGTAAACATATACGAATGAGTAACAGAGGGCAAATGACGTGGTTATTGATATGGCAATCTGATACATACATGAAAGCATGTGACTATCTAGTCAGGTGTGCTAGCTGGTCTATTATATCAAGCATTGACGGGGCATCCGTGACGCATCAAGGAACAGCCTCACATGACGTCACGATGAGGATCATTAGCAACTGACTTATGGTGGCATTGTGGTACATACACCACAATTCCGTTGGTAGCTTTCAGCTTTCTCAAGTCTCCCTGGTGTTCCTTCATCCACGTCAGGAGTTTGCGCTTAGTCCTACGTAAAAGTAATCACAAGACCTGTGCGTAATTCAATGCACCACTCCCCTTTGGGCGAAGGCAGCAGGCAGGGGAGTACAGATTTGCTACTTGTTTCGTAGTCGGGTAGGAAAACGGTGTGTGGGAGTGGGAACCGGTCAATGGGGAGGAAGGCGGGGAGGGGCCTCATGGGAGGAGGGTGGGGGAGGAGGGTGGGGGAGAAGGATTCATCAGGTAGCAATGTCGTATTCAAAAGACGCTTTTGTACCTTCCTCCTAAGCTTCTTCAGGTTCGGGGGATTTCTATGGTAACAATTAACACCTTGCTGTCGTAGCACATGTTGGATACCCACGCAATGTCTGGGGATATAGGTCACTGCTGCTGCATGCGCATCAAGGTGCTTGGAAGGATTGTGTTGTGTGACCTTGTCCTTTAAAATGCGCGCTTTGCACCAAGCCTTCTTTACAGCGGAATCAATCAACCTGGCTGGATATCTTATTTGGACGTACCTTGCCTTTGGACGTACCTTGCCTTTGGACGTACCTTGCCTTTGGACGTACCTTGCCTTTGGACGTACCTTGCCTTTGTCATCAAGCAGTTGCTGGATGAGATGACTGCGTCAGTGTGGTTCAGTTCATTATGGAGAATAGATTTGAGCTGGTGCTTTGGGAGGCGTCAAGTGAAAAAGATCACTCTTCATGAGTGCAACCAGATGAGGGTCCTCCTCCCCCATTCCTCCCTCCCATGAGGCCCCCCTCCCCATTTGTTGTTCCATCGACCGGTCGCCCCCCCTCCCATGCACCGTTGTCGTTCTATAGACCGGTCGCCCCCCCTCCCATGCACCGTTGTCGTTCTATAGACCGGTCGCCCCCCTCCCATGCACCGTTATCCTACCCGACTCCTTCCGAAACGAGTAGTACGTTTAGACTTCCCCCTCCACCCAGCTTCCATCGCAGTCCTTTTAAGTCCCCCGCCTCCTGCCTTCACCCAAAGGGGAATGGTGTATTGGATTCCGTGCAGGTCTTCTGGGTGCGTTTACATTGGTGAGACTAAGCGCAAACTCCTGACGCGATCAAGGAACACGAAGGAGACGAGAGAAAGATCCTAATTCTGTGTGCACGTCATCAGTTGGGAAGCTGCTACAGTTCTCCTTCACTCCTACTCTTTCAGTGGGACCAATCTCAAGGGGCTGGAATCCCCGGCCATAAGGAATTTTCAACCATAGAGGGCCCACTCATGAGCATAACCAGCCCTGCATATGGGAAAATAGGACAACTGGTTGCACTTGACTTCTCCTCTGACTTCAACCGCCTGTGGGAAAAACAACTCGACCACCATTACACAGATACGTGGTACACATGTAGACGTGGCTGATTTGAAAGACACTGACACTGACTGAAGTGACCTTCGAACTGTGATTTGTTTTTGCACTGCTGATGAAGGTGGTTAGAATAGCAAATGTTTATTCAACATCCTTTACGAAGCTTAAACAACTGAAAATTCAAGAGGAATTGTAGTTCTTCCAATTGTGACATTTTGTTTTTTTTACTGCTTACTATATTCTTCTTATACTCGAGCTTTCTTACATTTGGGCCAGTACGGTATTGAATCATACAAATATGTGTAAAAATCATCACCAAAAGCACCTCTCAACCCCTAAGGATGCTAATGTCATCAATTATACAAGTGCAATTTTCTTACCTGTATTTTCTCTATGTGCTTGACACTTAATCGGACACAAGGCTCAGCTAATGAGGAAATTTGTCCTTGTGCCGGTTGTTCGAATGTTAGAAGCTAAAACAGTTAATGGAGGGAAAACTGTTACACAATTATAATTAAAATCAGCATTAGTACAGGGTGATTTTTCCTATTCTGGCATTAAAAAGGCGTATCAAACAATGATCACACGTTCCTAGTCAGGCTTCAATGCACAACACTTTATAGCAAAGGGTTTTTTTTAAGACGGTCAAACTGGACAAAATCTTAAAACAACAGGCTTGGAAATTTTTTTATTTCTAATTCTGTTGCTGTTAGCCATGTTCACCGTACAGGGAAGCTACCTACAAATGCATATAACCTTTTAGTAAAGACTACCGTAGTTGTTCCCCGGCGTAACATACGCCGGTCTAGCTGATTCCCGCTGATTCAACTCGGCTAATAGTCAGCATTATTGAAGCAGTAGTGTTTGTTTCTAATTGTTAGAGAGCATATCTATTTCATTGTCAGCCGCTCGCCCTTTTTCTTAGCTACCGTGGCAAGAATGAGCACGCTCGCCCTCTTGCTGATTGTTGAAGCTTCGTTTGTTTAATCATGATCCCTCATCATCACTAAGTCTGCTCCTAAGCAAAATATACAGTAACTGAACAATAAACGGCTTCTCTGTTTAGAAAAAAGCATTAGAGCTTGTATCCCCATACTCACAGCTGTGAAGGTACACGAATAAAAACGTATTAGAGTTCACTCGAACGCAACAAACTATAATTTGGCCTCCCAATTCCAGGGAACAAGGACTGTTTTTGCTCAGTGGTTTTGTCAGAAATTGAACGCAGTTTGTGTTTGAAATGTTTAATGTTTGTATGCGTGACCGTGTGTATGTTTATGTGCACTTAATTTGGTTGTTGTACGGGCTTTTTTTAATATTTGTCTGTGTTTGTTGTTTTATATTTTAAGTTTCCTGTGAGTGGCTATATGTGTATTTTATGTGCATTTATAATTTGTGAAGCAAGCATACTCCTAATTAAGGCAGTTTTTATTCCCAGTCTTTGTGTATGTTTTTTCATCTTTTGTAGGCATTTTGCTGTTTACGGCATCTGTTTGTATGTTTTAGATTTTCGTTCTGTTTCATGTGCATGTGTATGTTGCATTTTGTGTGCGTATTTTATTTGTGTGAAGTAAGCAACCAATTCGCTTGTTTGATTAGTGATGTATATGGCTACGTGTGCCTGGAGACTTGTATGTCACAATACTTGTTTCATATAAATCCATGGAATTGGAGTTCAAATTATAGTTCGTTGCATTCGAGTGAAATCTAATCCATTTTTAATCGTGTACCTTCAGAGATGTGAGTGTGGGGATACGAGCTCTAATGTTTTTTTCTAAAAAGCGAAGCCGTTTTTTGTTCAGTTAATTTGTAGGCTTTTTTTGCTTCCGTTTTATTGTAATTGCTACGGTCTGGTCTATCATGTGTATGGTATTTCCACTGTACACAATTTCGTTTGCGAAAAAACGAAACGTTAGAAATGAAGATTCTCCCAGAGAACTTGTTCTCGCCAGGAGAATCTAAGTTCTCTGAGTGGAATCCGACGAAACTGTGTTACAAGATTGGGATCCTTCCCTATGCCTACGGCGCTTTTTTACCTCATTAACGCAGTCATTTATGCAAAATACTGCGTCACTTCCGCCTCTATCCCACTTCCCCCTACCCTGTCCGCATCCAGTCACTCTTTTCTTGCTGTGAACGTACGATTCCCACACTGCAGGGAGGCGGGCGGGCCCCGTTTTGTAATACAGTTTCGTCGGATTCCACTCAGAGAACTTAGATTCTCCTGGCGAGAACAAGTTCTCTGAGAGAATCTTCATTTCTCCTTGGTAGAATCCTCCTCACTGTGTTACAAGATTGGAATAGATTAGGAAGCAGTGCACACCTCGGTATCGCTCCGAAGATGGCGGTGGTGACCTTAGTCCCATTTAAGAATCAACTTGTACCTACACCCCAGACTACCCAGGGACCCCACTCATCCGCCACCTGGGCGTCCAAGTACGGGTCCCAGAGGAGGGCCCCTGCGCTCCGCAAGAGATACGGTCCCTCCCTGGCACAGGCCAACAGTCGGACGAACCAGGCTGCACACTGCCAGTCCGGTGTCACCAGTACTGCCCATTCAACTCGATCCCCGATGAGCTTGTCTACGCACCGTCCAATTAAAGGACACGGGGGAAAAAGATACAGAAAGAACGGGCCCCAGTTCACACTGAACGCATCCACAAACTCTGCCCCTGGGCAGCGTCCCCACGACCCAAATCACTGCAATTGGGCCGTCGCCTCCGATACGTCCACGTCTGGCGTCCCAAACCACCTACAAATCCTTTGGAACGCCGCAGTACACAATCAGAAGTCAAATCTGTCCCAGAAATTTCGAGATAGACCGTTCGCTGTCACATTCAACTTCCCCGACACAAATGCCGCCTGTACCACACAATCCAACTGACTTCTACGCTGCTCTAGGCAACGGACCATGGCATTAAGCATCTGGGACTTCGTCCCCCCTTGATGATTCCCGTATGCCATGGCCACCACATTATCCAAAAGGCTTCGCACGACCCGTCCCCTGACCAGGTCTTTAAATAAGTCTAGCACTTTTAGCATAGCCAATAATAGTCTCGCATTTATATGCAAGGCAGCCTCCCTGGGGTGCCACCTCCCCTGCGCTTGCGAATTCCCAGTGGCTGCTCCCCAGCTCATGTCCGAAGCGTCCGTTGTCACCACTACTGTGGCCTCCACAGAGACCCAGCATTTTGCTATCACTGAGCGACTCAGAGCCCTCGCCCACCAGCTCAAATCCTCGCAAGATCCTTGCGAGAGGCTTCTTCCGTGCACTCCCGCACGACACCAGGTCACCAGGTCATGTTGCCACCAACGCGTGTGCAACTTGCCGTTCTCCACAGCACACAACAAACTTTCTGCCAGCCCCAACAACCTTTGTAGCTTCATAACAACCGTGACCGGGACTCGCTGCAGTCCCGCAACCAAGCGCACATACGAGCCTGTTTCTCAGGTGGTAGCACAAAACGGACTGACTTTAGATTCAACATCATACCCAAAAATTGCAAAGCCTACGACGGTACCAGCACACTCTTTCCGTAGTTTACAAAAAAGCCTAACTTCCGCAAGGTTTCCAACACTCTTCGCACATCCCGCCGCACACCTGCTGCGGACGGGCCTATTACTGCAAAATCATGCAGGTAAATGAAAATTAACACACCGGCCCTGCGCAAGAAGCGCCTCACCACTGACATAAACTTCATAAAAGTACCCGGGGCCGAAGCCAACCCAAATAGCAGGACACAAAAGCGGTAAAGACAACCTTGCCAGGAAAACATCAACAATCGTCGTGCACCGTCCCTTATTGCCACTGCATAGTACGCTTGAGACAGATCGATGGTAGCCATCCACCACCCAGGCTGTAATTGCTCTACTACCCTCGGTAGTGTATCCAAGTAGCACTTCCGTACCACTACAAACTCATTCAAGCCTTTCAGGTTCAAAATTATCCTGATCAATCCGTCTGGCTTTGCCACTGAAAAAATTGGAGACACAAATCCTACACTCTCGTTTTTCACTCTCTCAATTACACCTTGAGCTAACATCTCGCTCAATTTGGGGCAATCTCCTTCGCATCGTCAAGTAATGGCGGCCTCGCCGAAACCGCCCTCAGCGGTGGCGTATTTCCCAACTCGAGACCAGCACCGTCTACAATATCCAACACCGCCGGCGACACCCCAATGGCCGCCCACTCTGTCCTATGGTCTCTCAAACTTCCAGCACGCCATGTGCTCATTATTTCCAAGCTCCGTTCCAGCGATTGTTTTTCAACTATCCAACCGCACACACAACCAAAATTATCTACTCACGCTCGGTAGAGCCAATGCCTTACACGCCCCAGCGTTACGCATCGCCCAACACAAAATAATTTTTTGTAAAACCGAGCCATTCGTACTGTTTTATCACCACCAACAACCACTTTTTCCACCGTCCGCCAAGTGCGGCTCCCGTCGGTTCGGTCAGTTACCGACTCCGACAATGGGTTTCACATATGAACTCCCAAACACACTTCTCTTCCAAATTCTGCCACACAAACCAAAAATAAATACTACGAACCTGACAATCCGTATTAAACCACTGTCGTCACGTTCTCAAGAAGCAATTATATCCACATGCGGACGTACTTGGGCCGCCTAACAGGCCGCCACGTTATTCGTTCTCACAAATCCGCCGCTACCATGCCGGCCGCCATCTTAATACTGTCCAACCAGTATCGATAGAAATACTCACCACCAATCGCGTAGCCTCGTAGCCACGCTGCTTCACCTGGAAAGATGGCGCACTTCAGTTCAACTGCGAAAACGATCGTTCGAAACGAATTTTCCTTAGTAATTCAACAATCTTAGCGTAAGAATGTCTGACTGCACGTGCCAGCAGCAAGAAAAAGAGTGAGTGGACGCAGACGGGGTAGGGGGAAGTGGGATAGAGGCGGAAGTGACGCAATATTTTGCATAAATGACTGCGTTAATGAGGTAAAAAAGGCATAGGGAAGGATCCCAATCTTGTAACACAGTGAGGAGGATTCTACGAAGGAGAAATGTGTATTTCTGTTCAGGTTCTGCCCAAGCTTTATCCCATGTTTGTTATTTGATGGCAACACACTAGCGTGTGTCTAGCGTGTGCGGGTAGTTGATTCTGCATTGTTGCAAGCAGATGCAGTATTATGGCAAACAATCGCGGAAACAATTCAACTAGCTTCCCGAAGCCTGCATTGCAGACGTAAATAAATCATTCAGTCATGTCGGCCGTCTAATTTTGAGCCCTTAAAGGCCTCGAAATTACAGACTTTGCAACCTAAGGTTTAAACTGAAAGATTAAAGCAAAAACTAAGACCATTTCATTTTGGTTCTCGACAACGAGCCAGAAGCTACCATGACAATGTTACTTTTCCCGTGCCCGAGCATCATTGCATCTTGTTCCAGTGAGCTACAATCCGACTTTGTGCGTCTCGCCTATTGTTACCCCATTGTTACATGTTGCAGCATTGCATTCTGGGCCCCCGCCGCCTGTCCAGTTTTTTTAAATTCTTGTGCGCAAATGAACTTTAATAAGCACTGCCTGCCGGCCCATGCTAATATAGATGTTCCAGTACACTTTTTCTCCGACACCGGTTCTCATTTAACCTGATTCCGATTCAATACAAGTACTATTGGTTACGTTCGATACTTTGCCAGTTCCATGCCAATAACAATCTCAACCCCCAAAAATTGTGACAAGCTAAAAACTTAAGAATGCCAGCCTTCTCCGGCTGATTCTTGTTTCTATTGCCTAACCCAAAATATACGTTACCTGTAATTTTATAGCCGTCTTCTGTTGAATGATTTGTCCATAAGATTAAAGTTCTACACGTCTAACAGCCTCCTAACCCAGTGCACAAACACGAACCTCTCCTATGAAAGCCTCGTGAGACGAGCAAATGGATCTTTTGTTCCTCTCGATTCTTTAGGAAGGTAGGGCGGGTACTGGTAAGGTATATTTTCGGTTAGGCAATAGAAACAAGAATCAGCCGGGGCAAGTAAGCATTCTTAAGTTTCCATATGCCATTCAACACATACATTACGTGTAATTTTAGAGCATTACAGCAAACCTCGTCAAAACAGGCGGTGGAAACTACCTGACAAGTGCCCTAGGGTTATGAGCTGGCTTCCCCCAAAAGTTGGAAACTTTTGCACATACAAGCTTAGGAAAAAAAAATTTTTTGGGCTTAAAAGAAACAAATCAAAAGGCATAGGAAGAGGACTGTCTTTCTAGAAGTGTGTGTGTACATCAGGGTTCGCACAGCTTCATAATTGCTAAATTTAAGACTTTTTAAGCCTTTTTAAGACACAGCACACTGAAATTTAAGGCCAAATTTTAAATCGCGTTGTAAAATCATAAGTGTATTAGTCTACGCGACTTGTTAAGTCAATTTATAAATTAGCAACTAATAACTTTAATATTTTAATAAATTAGGCTGGCAAAATTGATTCGTAAATGCTTCTTTGAAAGTCACGTAAATCACTGGTTTAATTAGGTGTTGTTCTACGTTAGTGTTTAGTGTCCGTGGGGCAGGATGGATTCTTGAAAGTCAACCATCGTTAATTTTGAAATTTTTTGTGTATTACGGGGTAATTTTGGCTGGGTCATTTGAAAAAGCATTGACCCCCCCCCCCCCACCATGCAAATATCAGTTAAAGGCTATAATTAAAATTTTTTTGGGGGGGGGGGGGGGGGGAGCACACCCCCCCCCCCCCCCCATCCCGGATTCCCGGTCAGTGAAACTCCTACGTCGACAAACTAGTGTCAAAACACGAGTGGTAGTCACTTCCCTGCATCTAAGTAAAATAAAAAAAAACTCCATCCAGATACTCCTTCCACTCTTCCAGTTAATCAGTCACAAAATGGTTCAATAATTATGTCATATTGAGTGTGTGCACTTCAACACAAAACAGTTTCCTAATTTCTACAAGAACTTGCCGATAGTTTTGCAAACATCACGTAGAAGCAGCAAGATTAACACAATACCACCTACCCCAAAATTTTATATTTATAAAATATATTTAATATTAAATATTTATATATTAAATATTATATATTATATATTATATATTATATATTAAATATTTATATATTAAATATTATATATTATATATTAAATATTTATATTTATATTTATACCTACCCCAAAGTTTTGCAAAGCTAGATTTGCCGAAGTTAGGATTGCAGCGTTCACTCACTTTAAGAAAATAAATAAAATTTGCACCTACATGCCAATAAAAACTGCCAGCAGTTGTAAGTTACTTACGGCTATGGAAATTAAAGTAAGGATTTTTTTAAGGACCAAGTCCAGTACTGCATATTTACAACGAATTTTTTCCAGTGTGTCAGCACGATGCAAACCAAAAGTATGCATTGACTGTTGAACAAATATCCGCATTAAACAAAAAATTGATAAAAGCAAGAACTTATATGGAATTTATAAATTCTTGATAAAAGCAAGTTACAAATGAATATTCTACTTTTAAAAATAAAAACTACCTCTACTATCCAAATTAATTGTGACGATGGGGGTTCTGCAAATTTTGATTTTGTCGCTTTCCTAGGTGATCGGACAAGTCCATTTTTCCTGTGAGGGAAGGGAGGAGGGAAAGCTAAAAATAGACTCCACTAAGATAGCGTTGTGACAGACGGGCTCAGAGCTACGACGCAACCCAGCAGCCGACAGAAAATTCTTAATAACGCGATAATTGAAGTTTAAAAGCAAAGCCAACAAATAAGTTTATTAAATAAAGTACGTACACAATGACGTTTTAATAGAGCAAACTCTCTGAAGTCCAGACTTTTTAAGACCAATCAACGATAATGATGAAATCCCAGACTTTTTAAGGCCTTAAATTTACTTTACCCCTTTAAAATCAAGACTTTTTAAGGAATTTAAGACTTGTGCGAACCCTGTACATATATATATGTATATGTTTTTTTTTTTAATATTGGCAAAAGAAGCTTAGGGCTGAAGTGGTTTGATAATTTGTTTGGCAGCAGTGATGGTTCCCAGATGATATAGTCCACTGGCCAGAGTGGACATTTCCTGAAAGTAGTAGGAGGTGAAGATGGATGTGCTTGGCCAAGAAGCGGCTTCGAGTATCTCAGATACAGGAATGTTGCTGGGGAAGGCCCAGGACGTGGAAATGGTTCTAAGCTAATGGTTATAATCCTGATGTTGTCAGGGGTGCAGACGGCGCCTACGTCTATGTAGGCGTGAATAACGACAGCCTTAATCCAGGTTGCCACCATGCGTGCCAACGTTTCACCAAAAGGCTTGACAATGGAAGGAACAACTGGTTTCGTCCCTTGCGAAGGGTGCCGGAAATGTCCTGGAGATGTAGCAGCAGAGAGCACTAACAGGGCAGAGCAGACGTTCAGGGTCGTCCCCCAGAATACTGGATGGTTCGCAGGGCACGAGGCACGAGACGCGAGGCGTCAGAGCAATCCCCAAAAAAATTAGGAAGGAAAAAGCAGTAGGCTGGGTCAATGGATAGTGCTTGTACTTTACTGTAATGTAGACTTACCGCGAGCGCAGTCAAAAATACAGTCTTGCGGGTAAGAAAACTGACGTCACAAGAAGCCAGGGGTTCATAGGGTGATTTCAGGAGGGAGTAGAGAACGATAGAAAGATCCCAAACCGGAAAAATCCGACGAGTGACAGGTCTTTCGAGTTCGAAGGATTTAAGCAGAACTAAGATGCAAAAATCGTCAAGAAGGTTGGTCTAGCCTGCAGCCTTGAAGTCTGAGTTGAGGGCAGAACGGTAGATGAGGATGGTGGAGCCTTAAGACCATCCTTGAAGAGGTCCGTGCTTAAAATTAGAAGGGCCAAAGGGGGGGGAGGGGGGGACCGATTGGATTGACCTTCCGTTAAGACACACCAACGAAATCCCCGTCTCGCAGTGGTTGTTGTAAATCTTGTTGGTGGAACTGCCGACGGCTTTGATGGCGACACAAGCTGCTTGCTCTTCAAGAATGCCTGCCGTCGTGAGAAGTCGGATGATAGTAGCCACCCGTGTAGCTTCAGAGTTCTCTACTCTGCGGTAGTGTGGGTGAAACCTGGTTCCCTGCTGTTGCAACAGTAGGTCTGTACGTTCAGGAGCTATCGTGGGTTGTCGACGAGCAAGTCAATTAGTTGCGGGAACCATGCGGCTGCCGGGGCAATCAGAAGGAACGGACCGGGTGAAAAACGTACCTTCCGGAGAAAGGGAAGTTTGAACGGCGGACAAAGTTACCTGTACAGACCTGTGCAAGGAAAGGTCAGCGCATCTACTACCCAGGCTAGATCGTCGGGGACTGGGCAGATGAAATGGGGATGTCTGGCACTATACTTCGTCTCAAACAGGTTGATCATCGGCGTACCCCATATGCCGAACAGAGATTCGCAGATGGAAATCTTCAGCGTTCATTTGCCTGGCAGGGGAGTGGCGAGAGAGTGAGCCACATTGAGGTATCGGCTGCCGGGGATGTGGAGAGGCAACACGGTCATAGTCAAAGCGATGCAAAGACGAAAGATGTCTGAAGTCACTTCGTGTAGCCGAAGGGACTTTGTGTCGCCCCCTTTCCGGAGATAAGTGACAGCCGTTGTGTTGTCTGCGTGAATCTGTACAACCTTCCCGGAGGCCAAATACCGAAAGAGGTGAAGAGTCTGGAGAACTGCTTTTAATTCTAACACATTGATGTGGTCGTGCTCGAGATTTGTCCAAGAAAAAGAACAGGAGACTTGTAGGTTGTTGATGTGTGCTACCCAGCCCTCCAGACAAGTGTCCGTCAGAAGGTGCCGATCTGGGAAGGTGTGATTTGTCGGATGTGACTGGAGATGCGCAGTGCGGTAACGTCCCCAGGTGTCGATGCGAAAGTGATAGCGGTACCGTGTCATCCACCAGCCGTACAGAACGACAGCCGCAATGGAATCCAATTTGCCGATGACGGAGCTAAGGTCTGGAAGAGTGAGACATGGTTGACGGAGAAAGGAGTGTGCTGTCGTAAGAAAGTTTGTAATCCTGTCGGGTGAAGGCATGATGGTTGCCCAGGCGAGGTCAAAGGATATTCTTATATGCACTATTAGGAAGACGAGAAGTTTGAGAGGGGATGAGCTGCAATTTCTTGAGGTTGATGCTGAAACCCAACTTGGAGAGAAGGAACATGGTGAACTCTCGATCGTGAATAAGGACAGAAGGAACTTGATTTTGAAGGAGCGAGTCGTCTAAATAGATGTTTGTGGAAAACTGGTTGCGATGAAGAGCGGCAAGGACAGGTTTGAGGATAAACGTGAAAATTTGTGGGGCCTCATTTAGGCCAAAAGGCAAACACTGGAATTCGTAAACCTTGTTGTTGTACATAAAACGAAAGAGTTGGCGAACATACGTGTGCAGGGGCACATGGAGATAAGCGTTTTCAAGGTCAATGGACACCATTCAATTGCCCGGTTGCAGAGAATGACAGATGGACTCCAGTGTTTCCATCTGAAAGTGGTGGTTGACAATAAGCTGGTTGAAAGGCTTCAGGTTGAAAATAAGCCTGTCACCCCGGTCTTCTTGGGGCAGAGGAAGATTGAGCTGTTAAATCTGGGGTGGAAGGGATCCGTGCACTCCACAATGGCACTCTTTAAGAAGAGGATCCTGAACTTTGGACAACAGAGGACAGCAAACAACAGGGGCGAAGGCCCAGGAAGGAGGAGAAACAGGGGTGCGGAGAAGACCGGGGCAAAAGCCATGAGCGATGTTGGAAATAATGAGAGTTGGCAGTGATCTCTTGCCAAGCTGGAACAAAGTGGCGAAGACGGCCACCAGGAAGGATGACAGGTGGACGTCAAGAAGTGGAACGAGGTCGTTGCTGTATCGAGGTTGTCACTTCCTACCCGGTGAGGAGTAATGGCTGCAATGATCGGGCGTTGAACTGCAATTGGTGTTATGGCCTCTGCCATTTTGCCACGAAAGGACTGGCTGTTGGGTGGTCAATGAGAATACGGGTCGTCATGGGGTTCCACAGAGCTGCGTAGCGGGTGTCAATTGTCTTTGGTACCTTGTTGAAAAGGTCGTGACGGTGGCTTGCCAAAGGAGCGACACTGCTGCCTGGGTTGAGCGTCTTTTGGTTTTCGAGTGAAACAGAGGTGTGGCGCAAGCTTTGGGATAAGGCCACGAAAGCGTGTCGGAAGCCTGGATCGGGTGTTTGCGAAGTTCATGACGAGTAGAATCATTCAGGTTCGATGCAGAGTCGAGAGCAATATCGCGATGGAGAAGTGACGAATTAAAGAGAGTCTTGGTGAGCCAGTGAATGGAATGGAAGGTAGCGAAGCATGCCTTCTGAAAGACTTGATTGATAAGAAAGGCCAAGCGTCTGGCCTCAAGCTGGGTAGAGTCGGAGACAGCTTCTCACACTAGGCGTTGGCTGTAGTATGAAGAATATTGGCCTGAGACGCAGCTCGAAGGCCGAGGTGCAGAATCTTGTCATTGTCTTGAGAACAGCTGAGGGACAGAGATCTTCTTAGAAATATGCAGGGCCGTTCCGAAGTCCATCTTGGCTTCGGCAGTGAGGAACTTAGATTGTGGGTAGGTTTCGAAGTCCAGGAAAATACATAACCACCACGATGAACACACAATGTTCACTTTAATTTTTGGTGAAGCTTGCTACACTCGTTCTTCTTCTTCAGAAGTTGTCCAACCATACTAAAAAAGGCCGAAACTACAACTTGAAAATTTTCAAATTTCAAATGCATTTGAAATTTGCGAATTTTTCAAGATGTAGTTTCAGACTAAGGCTGTGCCGGTGCCACTTTTCTCGATACCGGTTCGATACCGGTGCCCGTTTGCACGGTTCCGATCCCAGTACCAGTGCTATTGGGATCACCACGCCGGTGCCAAAGCCGATGTCAAATAATAACTTAATAAAGAATACAGAACGTGTTGATAACGTCAGTAATTTATGGTGTAACAAACGTATCACTTTTACAAAGGAATTGTTTGCTCACACTTTATAGCTCAACGAGATTAAAGCCTAGCAGATTATTTAAAAGTTGCTTAATTTTTAGAAGCGTTGGGAACAATATGCCATATTATTTATTAATATACGAAAATGCCGATTCTGGATAAAACAAGCCAATACCGGTACTTTTTCGGTACTGGTTAACCCAGTACCAGTATTGGTACCTGCACAGCCTTATTTCAGACGTTTTTTAGTTTCAGTTTTCCTGAAAAGCTGAAAAACTGTTCCAGAGCCTTTCACACAGGCTAATTATGGAAATATTGGAGAAGTCGGCAAAAGAAGCGAATATACCTACTGAATATCAATTAGCCCTTACAAAGATCTCTAGACAGACTGTTTCGGCCTTGTTTGGGCTCGTCAGTAGACAATACTTTGTGGATGAGAGTTAGGATACGCAGCTAGGGCAATACGAATACGGTTTCAGCAAGAAAAATAGCAGAAACTTCTGCTTGTTTGGGGGCTGCATTCTACTGAATGGCAGTGTTTGGGGCTGCATTATAGGCCTAGGCCCGGGTATCTGCCATTCAGTAGAATGCAGTTCCAAACAAGCAGTAAGTTTCTGCAATTTTGCCTGTTGAAACCATATTCGTTTCGCCCTTGTCATATACCTACTGAACTTTACAAGAAAGACAGAAGGCTTCTGAATGTTATACTCGCATCGATTTATATCCAATTCCACGGAGATACTTTTGGCAGATGAAGTGAGCACTCATGGGGTATACCAGTTCTCCAGCAATAGCTGAATTAGTACTGCAACACCTAGATCACTTCGTGCTCAGTAAATTTCCTCTAAAAGTTATGGAAGCAATTTGTAGACGACATCCTTGCCATTATTAAAAGAAGTGATGTGGAGAAAGTCTTGAACATAGTGAATGGTCGGCATGAAGATATAAAATTTACTCTGGAAAATGAGC
Source organism: Lithobius niger (assembly GCA_023313725.1). NCBI lineage: Eukaryota > Metazoa > Arthropoda > Chilopoda > Lithobiomorpha > Lithobiidae > Lithobius > Lithobius niger. The sequence goes on along the minus strand of JAHWFP010262969.1, from coordinate 12,239 downwards.
AGAATCGCGAAATCCCATTTCTGGATGTGCTCCTAATGCATACTGAAAATGGACCATACCAGAAACTTACTGCAACGAGACGTGGTATCCCAAATGGCTCTGGACATCCGGAGGAACAGCTCAAAGCCATAGCGAAGAATGAATTTGTGCGTCATTAAAAGATCAATGTTTTTTAAACAGAACATTACATGTTACATTCAAGAATTAAAAGGTGGATTCAATGATTTACAGTATCCACCAGGAACCCTTAACAGGATTATAAAGAAGGCAGTACAAATAAGCAACGAAAAAGCAGTGCAGAGGGGAACAGACGAAGAAAAGAGAAGCAAAGGAGAAAGAGTACGAAGACTAATCATTACATACTTAAAAGGAATGAGTGAAGAAATACAAAAGAAACTAAGAGAGAGAGGTATCGACACCTATCTAAAGAACGAGAAGCGCTTGAAGAAACAGTTGGGAAAACGGAAGTAACTGAAGGGGTGGGAGAGACAAGAAAACAGCAGAACCGAACCAAATTGTCAAGAAGTGTTAAAAATTCTAAGTGAAGTACGAAATACGAAAGAAGGAGTATACCAAATACCACGCGGAGAATGCGAGGCTACACATATCGGTGCAACAAGAAAAAGTATACATAAGAGAGTACCACAGCATATTGCTGAAGTGAAAAATAAAGCAACAACCAGTAGCATTGCCACCCACTAATGAGTTGATAAAACATAAGATAAATTGGGGTGCTACCAAGACTGCTAGTTTCAAATTCATTTCTGCTAGTTTCAGCGACAGACATTTAAGAGGATTAGAATCCTTAGCGATTTGAGAACACCAACGAAAAGACTAAACTCATGAATTTACAAGGACCCTCCAATCCTACGATAGGCTACCTTGTTAATAAAGAGGTCGCATCGCAACTACACAGGAAGTGGAAGATAGGCCTTCACTTCAGAAGGCTACGTTTGAAGACGTTCAACGCGGCCAGCAAAGAAAGGAGGCGGCGAAAAGGCTAGTCGTCGCTGGACGAAAACAGACCGGTTGGCCAGCTGCGGGTTGTCGAGTGTGTCAAGATGGCATGTAGTCGATGAAAGATGGCAGCAGGTGGAGTGAAGCCCTGGGAAATGACAGGGAGGGAGCCACAGTGTCTTTACCGCTTCGGTGTGAGAAGACGAAACGCCCAATTGGTGGAAGCTTAGTCGTCGGGAGTGCCTATCGGCACATAACCAACGAAAAAAACAGTTAGCAACGGGAAGGGTTTGTGGATCGACCCTGGGAAAAGACAGGGAGGGAGCCACGATGTTTTGAACACTTCACTGCGAAGACGCTTGACAGGCTGGAAGCTTTAGTGTAAGCAGTGTCTATCGTCATGTAGTCGGCAAAAAGGCAAATGTAAACGGAAGAAATTTGTGGCCGACCCTGGGAAACGACAGGGAGGAAGACACTATGTCTTGTCTCTTTCATGCGGTGGCTGCCCGCTCGGCTACCAATCTAGGCGCGGTGGTGAGCGATATTGTCCGTCGAAGGATCGACGACAAGACCAGTCGTTGTCCGGCGAAACGGATAGCAAGGTCAGATGAGACGGTAGTTCAGATGCCTATGGCGACTGCCCGCTCAGGCACCGAATCCATGAGTGGTGGTGAGCGGCAGTTTCCGTTGATGAGATGGCAAAGATACTAGTCATGTCCAGCGAAAGGGATAGCAAGGTCGGACGAGACAGTGGTTAAGATGCCTACGGAGACTGCCTGCTCTACCACCACATCCAAGCGTGGTGGTAAGCGGCAGTTTCCGTCGATGAGATAGCGAGGATACCAATCGTTTCCGGCAAAAGGGAAGGCAACATGGTCATTAGGAACAAAAGATGCAGAGCTCTCGTAGCAAGCTCTTTTAATACGAGGAGTGTGCGCATGCATGCACACTTGGGTTACCAAGCTAGCCAGATCCAGACAACTTTAAAACTCTAGGATGTAACGCAGTATTACGAGAATATAATGCAAGAAATTCACTGATAATCTTTATTTTCCCCACGGCAATAAGAAACATTATTATTTGGAAGAAACTGTCTGTCGATCTACTGTGAACTTGAGAATTCATCTTGAAGAGGAAATACATTACATATTTACAATGGGGCAAGATAGCCTAATGGCTATAACGACAATTCATGTGCAAGAGGTTCCAGGTTCGATCCGGACCTCAGCCACCCCTGGCATTTTCGAAAATAGAAGGGCTTTGTGATGTCTCGCGCTCATGTCGAGAAGAGAAGGGCTCTGTGATGCCTCGTGCTCAAGTCGATTGTGGCATGTAAAACATCTCGGAATTTCCGATTGGAATTACCTAGCAAAATTGTCCCTCTCTCCTTCTGGTGCCATGGCTTCGGCTGGGATTGCATCACAGCTACATATTCACAAAAACAAACCACAAACTTCGAGAACTAGCATGTTTCCTCTTCAAGATGGACAATTTTGTGGCCTTAATGCTTTTTGTTCCCGTAATTTAATAGCGCTGGGGGTAATAAACCCCAATGCATGTACCCATACATGCATACATGCAAAATCTACCATATCATGGTATCTAGGATGGTATCTAGGATGGTATCTACTATCTAGGATATCATGGTATCTAGGATACGCGACAAAAGCACCATCATCAGTCAAAATCCAACAAATCATGTAATTTTTTGGTCACTTACACTTAAAAAGACCCGTTTGGAGAGTAATATAATAGCATAAATTTGGTCTAGGCGCCGTAAGGGATGACCAACTCCTGCACACGCGTTAACCTTTCTATTTAACCATCTATTTTTGGCTCTCCCTTCATCTTAAGATTGTAAACAAAGACATCTCAGTTCCTGCTGAGTGCGCACTCATGCTGGTTGCTCTTTTACGGCTCGCATTGTACTCCTTTGCTTCCTGCGTTCGTTGGTGTTTTTTCCCGTCTTTTATTAAAATAAATTGAACAACCCGGGAACAGTGCTACAACGATGAACTTCAACAAAAACACAACTGTACGTCGTGGTCAGCCTGGAAAATGTAAGGAGTGGTTCTGCTGTGGTTACGTTAGACGAAATGAACCCGGACAACCGGACTGCTGCCGATCTCCGCAAAAAACTATGTGACATTGGTATTGTGACACCAGGAAGCCTAAAGCGTCACATTTTGGTTCAGCTTTACCGTGATAATACTAACTCTCTCGATTCGCGTAGAGCTCCAGTCGACGAAGGCAACGACTCGAAGGACTGCAACGAGCCGAGCACTAACAGAGACGGCTGTAGTAACGACGCTTCAAGGCACATTCTCGGTTTGTCAGTGGCGGCAGCTACTTTCCAGTATGCAGCAACACTTTGTCGACACATGACAACGATTTTATTGATGCAATTGCCAGTGTTAAGCGGGACTATGAAACGCTTAGTGACAAATTGGACAGCATACATCGTGAGTTGGCTTGATTTCAAGCTGGTGGACAAACGCGTCCTACGTTTCCAGCGAGTGACGTCACCGCGGCCAGGCTGGCAGCCTTGCTTGGCGGTCTACAACCTTCTCCCCCTCAGCAAGAAAGTGGATCCGCCTTGGCTGCAGCGTTGGCTCGCTCTCCGCGAACACCGAAACAACGATCAGCTGTGGGGCCATGTGCGCGGCAATAGCGGCGGCCCTGGCTTTGGAATTACGGCCGATTCGATTGCTCATATGGCGCCTCTGAGTACACAAATAAAAAAAGACATTTTACACGGTAAGAATATTAATCTTGCTATACTAATTTTTCCGCCTGTGCCATACGCCTCTCGTTTGCTTGTAACTTCAGATGGGCTCGTCATTAACCTAAAACATAGCGATCATAGATTGCATAGGCCCCTCACGATGGATGAATTTGTGCGAGCGTTTGGTATTTTTAAAAGTAATGTGTGATGCGTTTCCACAGCGGCACAAGGAATTCGACCATTATTTGCGCAACATTCTAGATATGTACAGGTGGTTTTGGGGCACCCTTTTCTATCAGTACCATCTTGCTTTTTCTGAAAGGCTACTTCCATACTTGCTCAACACGGATTAGCTGTTGACTGGAGCATTCCGGACCAAATCCTGTACAATCAAAAGTTCACGGGACATCATTCCGTTGCTTGTGCAGTGTGTAGTAGTACTACCCACCCTACTGCTGCATGTCCATTGGTTTCGGCTCATGCTTCGCCAACTGGGGCTCGTGTTCAACGAAACGGGAGGCAAATTTCCTCCACTTACTTCTCCAGCGGTGCTAGCACGTCCAATATTCTGGGTTGTCCACGAATCTTCCTAAACAGTGCTGAAATGTGTAACAATTTCAACGGTGATAAAGGATGCTCGCGTCGGGCATGCCCCTATGCTCACATTTGTAGCCTTTGTAAGGGTTACCATAGTGCAGCTACCTGTAAAGTTACTGATGCTAGCAGCAGGCAACAAGATAACTCCACCTCTAACCGCCAAGTGAATTCCTCCTAACCGCCAAGTGAATTCCACCTTGTCCCCCCCCCCCAACCCCACCCTTTAATGCTTTTGGGGTCCACTTCGCATTGAGCTTCGTTTTTTGGTGATTTTGTGCGTCCTTTCCCTGCGACTCCCTCTGGCCCCCAAAAGGCTCACTCACCTGTTCCAGCCTGATGCAGGGGACAGTGCTGAACAACAGTCTTCACTTAACTTGCGCCATACAGGGTCGTGCAGGCTGGGTGGGGCTTCTTCTTTGGGCTCGCCAGGGGTAGAGGTTAACAGGGGGGTTAGTACACCCCCATTTCGCCAATACAATTTTTTTGTGTAATTTTTCTGACTTCAGAATTAAATATTGTTTGCTCTAACTGTTTGTTGTGTCTAATGATTCCATACTGTGCGTAAATTCATCAGACAATTTTGTATTCCAAGCAGACAATTTTACATTCTGGATACCAGAAACTTTTGTAGCTTTTGCATGTATGCATGCACCATAAATAGAAAATGCTGATTCCTGGGAAAAAGTGTTGGCTCTGGTACGTTTTCCTATAATAACAAACACGGTGCCGGTAACAACATCAGCAGAACCAGCACATTCTTACTTATTAGTAAACACTTTACACAAGAAGACCATAAAACCATTTAACTTACATCACAGTACTCCACTGTTTCTGTTTGAACAGGGCAAGTGTTAGAAACAGAGTGCTTATTTAGCAAGCACTCAACGATTTCCATTGTACCACATGACAAATTAGCTACACAGGTTCGCTGAGACGACCATGTTTTTTCGTTGCCTTCAAGAATTACAGGAGATGCACTCAACCTAGGAAAGAAAAAAAGAAGAGACATCTTCATCTAAACTGTTATCTTCACATATAATATTAAACCTTCAATACCGTAAATCGTGAATTAAAGGCCCATGGGCTTATGCAGTTAATTTGGCAAAAATAGGGGGGTGGGCTTTAAATCAAGCATTATCAATTTTCTAACCTTTCTGGACATCTATTACAGAAAATTCGAAGCTTTTGAACGATCTCTGAAAGACCAATTTTTACATCCTTTTAATTGCTGTAAAGAAGGGAAGAGTCTTAGGTGAGAGATGTCCAGGCCTTGTGCAGGTGCTAGGAGCTAAAGGAAGAGTCCGCACTATTACTACAGGGAGGGAGATGGGGCCAGTGAACATAGCAAGCAGTACTATCTCTATTCACATCATATAACTTTTAGGCAATTTTTCGTAAAAAAAAAAACAACAATTTGAACTCCACTATTTCATGATTTTGACTTTACAGCATTTTAGGGGGTGGGCTTTAGCTTCAACTGGGCTTTTAATGCACGATTTACGGTAAGTATTAGACTAGCACAATATAACCACATTAATTGTTAATCACAGCATAAAGCAAAGTAATACTACTTCAACATTTTTTTTCCAGATTTCAAATATTGATAACCAATGATGAAAATGAAAAGGTAAACTTGTAATTGATTTACCTTTCTCAACAAGTTCCTGAGAAAAATAGCCTAATCTGCACGTCTCTTTCTACAACGGTTCACAAGTTATCGTACTTTATTGGAAAGTTGCCGATACCAACAGTCATCAGTCGATACTTTAGAGCAAGTTGCAGATACCAATATCACAAATATTGGGAACCTATTTGAACCAGTATCGTTATTGATGCAGCAAGTATTATTATTAATATTTATTGCTTGCGCTAATCATGTGTTGCCCCACAGCCCACCAACAATGGTTATCGTGTTGCAACGAGTTAGAAGTGTTTAAAAGAAACTATTGAACAAGAACGCGTTTGGATTACACAAAGGTTGCACCGCACCAACTTTCCAAACAAATATCTGCCAAGTCAGAGCGTAACTGGTTAAAATAAATTACTACTAATTATTAAGGCTGAACCGATACTGATACTGGATCGGATCGGTTTCTAATATTTGTGGTATCAGTATCAGCAACTTTCGTTAAAATATTGATAACTCAACTATCTTTGAACTGTTGGGTTACTAACATTTAAACTTTAAATGAAGCTTTAAACTAACATTTTTTTACTTTAATAATTACTGGAATTTTGATGAAAACTATACCATCGCTAAAAAATTGGAATTAAATTTTCGAAATCCGTATCAGTACCGGTATCGGCAGAATTTTAAAAACTGGATTGGTACCAGACTTGGTAATTATGAATGAACAACACCAATTTCTCATCGGCAAGACACAAGCCATGTGAATAGGGTTTGTCACTTCCTACCATACTTATTGTCATGATTTAAATGACACCTGACATGGCAATTTTTAAAACATGTGAGCCATTCGTCAATTTTTCTGAACCACTTCAGATTAAACTTGAAACTTACAGTTGCACGACAAATCACGACTCCAACTGCCACTTGAAAGTACATTCAAAGCTCTTTATAAAGAAATTTTGGGACAATTATTTGCTCGTTATAAAGAAATTTAGTTATGTGAGAAAGCTGAACTGCTCCCTCCTGGTTGAATGCGCCCTCTCCTGATTGAAGGAATGCGAACAGACAGGAAAGAGAAGGTGAAAGCCAGTCAGTTGTACACGTGATTCTAGAGCGAGTACTAAGTCAAGGTAAGTGTTGCTTTCTGCTTTTCTAAACACCTAACATTGGCGGAAAGGGCTGTGACCCGCAACATCTAGCGTCCGAACACAAAAGTAATCTGGATTTTAACTTTCAAATGGATGTTTATTTCACAAAAGACAGTCCACGGTGTGACGGTTGCAACAACACATGCCTGGGTCTCCTACCTCCCGTGACCAAAACAGTGCACCTTGCAGGGTGAGCGTCACATCTTGGAATGTAAGTGAATGTGGGAATGCCAGAAGGGCACGAGTGTCTTATCAAAGTGACAACCTGGTAATCTGTTTGCCAATTATTAAACACATTTTAAGTATCTATAGTGTCGCAGAAGTGAATTATATTCATCATGAATACTAAGAATGGCTGTCCACGTGACACAATGTCGTCCGAACGTGGCTCGGTCCAAGAAAGAGATACACCAGCACCGGCGCCAGCAGCGACAGCAGAAAGCATGGAGGACACAGACAATGACGACCCCTTTGTGTTAGCCATGGGGGATTTAGTGTTTGTAGGCAATCTAGAAGAGAGTGCAGCTCACATCACAGCTGGGTCATTCTACCAAAAGAGAACAATTTGCCTAGCCAGAAAAATTTTTTTCGATGTACTTTAAAAGAAACCTTGAATGAATTCCTGAGGTTCTTGTAAGAGTCAGGATTCAGTTTTAGTAGGCAGCAGCACTGAAAAAAATTTCTTTTTTCATTTTTTTTTATCAATTTTTGGAAAATAGTCCGTTACGGAGTTGACCATATTGTTGACAGCACTGAATGTTTAGGTTAAAGATAAAATAATTTAGCTTAAGTTGTCTGGTTACAGCAATTTTATCCCTTATACTACTATTTACGTCGTGCATACTTTCTCGCAAACGTTTCTGTCAACTCCGTGACACAAGTCAACTCCATAACAGAGTTGACAGGGTTGACAGAAATGTTAACGAAGTTGACCATAACGGAGTTGACATAACGACAGCAAAACTAAAAAAAAAAACCGCCTTTCAATGGACCTGGCCACATGGCAAACAATGAGTGCTCTAGGTGCAATTTATTGCCATTTACTGCACGATTCAAACATATTCTTAGCCTGCTTACTCTATGAATGAAATAATAAACGGAGTTGACACAAAATAAACATACCTTATTATTGTTTGGGTGAGGCTTTCAAAATAACGTTGACTGGCAAGTCAGGAGATCGTACTGAGGGCGGTAATGTTTGGTGTCTGAAGAGTGCTGCCACCTGGTGAGCTTCATTTGAACTAGATTCCTGATTTGCTTCTCTATGTGGATTTCAAAATTACGTAACGGAGTTGACAGCAAAAAAAAAGCCACCAACAATAAATAAATAATTTTCCTAACTAATTGTTGTTTTGATTTTTTTAACATTTGTTTAATTTTATTGAGGTTTCATTGGGATTGTTTTAACGATGACTGATTTAAGTTGTCACGATGACTGATTTAAGTTGTAAAGCAAAGGAGAAGAGATAGATCGCATTGTGTTGTTCAAAGTAGTGAGTGTGACAATGTCTGTGTGCTTTAAAATCATCCAAAAATAATAATAAATCATTAAGTAATTAATTATTATTACCTCACATATGTCTAAGTTGATGTTTACAATGCAAATAACGTTTATAAAAAAAAAAATTGAAATTATTTTTTTTAAATTTATTACGAATTCTGGGTTGTGACTGTAATAAGCACTCTTTTGGTAGAATAACCAAGCTACATTGTGTGACGTTAAATTAAGCCGCCGACGAATGGCAGCTTCACCAGATTCATCCAGCAGAACTGAACGTGCAACAGCAGACACCATGATTGACAGCGATGGCGTCCTTAGTAACATGGCGGAGGTGGCAGGCGAGGTGGTAGTTTCTATGAAAGAAACCATGGAAGCTATAGCTGTGGCATGGGATGCTAACAGGATGCATTGTGGATGACATTAACAGAGATGCACATCAGAGTGAAAGATCGCACATCCCCGTATAGATATACAACAGTACGCACTTCTACAAGAGATTTACGACATCAGGCTGGTGGGCCTACCGGCCAGGGAAGCAAAAAGTGCTTGGCGACGAACACAATGGCCAAGAAGCAGTGGGCCAAAGGGTACACAAAAGTGGCAGGCTAACGACCGTGCACGACTGGATAGAGTTCCCGAGGAGGTAGTACACGCTGTGCTAACTACATTAGGGCCGAGAGACTGGGTTAAACCAATGGCCAGATCTGATGGTAACCCAGCACCGCCAATACAGCAGACAACTCCACGATTAAAATTTCACAGTTTGAAACCTAACCACCATTTGCACATTGAGTCTGACGATTTCATAAATACACTATTGATAGTGATGTTAGTGGTTCCAGTGTGGGAATGCTGAGGCGTGTACGCTCATTGCTTGGTATGACGGCAGAATGTGGAGGAATGAATGAGAGTAGACATTCGTACGACCATGGATCGGATTATGGTAACGATTGCATGTGATAACTGGGAGTGGAAAGCATTGAGGCGGAGCCTACATGGCAGCGGGTGGAGCCACCGTGGTGAAGACAAGACTGTGCGAATCAAAACAAATAAAAAAAAAGAAGACGACAGCCGGGATGCAAATATCGAAAGTAAGTGGAGCCAATAATTCATACTGTAGAAGCTAGACGACCGCGAACAGGCTCAGATAAAAAAAAAAAAACATACAAAGAAGACAAAGTGTAGTCAAAATCATGTATTCGCGGGATTCTAATAATTATGACCCAACAGTGGAAATGCATGTGAGTATTCAAACTGTTATTCGCCACCTATATAACGACGAACAAACATCATCGCAGCCTGAAGAAAAAAAAAGGCGCCATGTACTACGAGGCTGCAATGGCGAAATTGCTACAAAGCGGCTACGCAATGAGGACAAGCATGACAGAACATGACAGGCATTGTCACATAAAATATAATGTGAGTAATGTGACCGACAGTCCATCTTAAATTTGAGCCAGTAGTCTTAGTTGCAAGTTTCATTTTATGTTTTAGAGCATTCCATGTTGACTACCAATACCAAAAATCTTATACCACGTATTATATTTTAGTTTAAGTGTTTCGACAGCCATAATGTCTGTTGGCGTAATGGTTGAGATGTAACGAAATTGTGAATGGCGACAAGCCGGTAGGATACACAGGGCTCGGTCAGTGGGAAAGGAGAGGAAAGAAGTTTGAGATGTCCTACCTTGCATAGGTAATGCACAAGGCATGCAGGCATTCGGTTAGGAGAACGCAACATTTTGAAGAAGCGGTAATGGAATCTCGTTGCAAAGACCGAGGAATTATGAATGTATCGCAGGAGAAGAATGAGATTACGAGGTCGAGTTGGTTTAGCGGGCGAGTAGAATAATTTTAATTCGAATCGAATCAAGCCAAATTTGCAACAGAAGAATCTAGTATCAAGCCGAGTTCGAGTATTTGGTTAACACACTTTTTGCAAGTGTCTTTTTTATTTGTTAGCGTAGTAACAACTAAGATACTGCTTAACGGACTGTGCGCGTCGACAACTAGTTTTTCAGCGTTTAGGATATAACTTTAAAATGTTTTGAGCTAGTGGCTTTTAATGTGCACCACCGGAAAACTCTCGTCAAGACGATGAATTTGGTATATTTGAACGTCAAAATCGGTCGGTCGGTTATCGCATTTTTACCGGTTTCGTGTTTGGTTGGGCTTAATCGATCCGAGTCAGAGCAGATAGGAAACTCTACTCGAACTTGAAACTTTCAAGGCTCTCACACCCCTACGTCCAACCCACGAAGCATGGTGGAAAGAGGGGAAGTCCACCTACAGAGTAGGTCAACACTCTAGGCTCTTTAAGTGCCACATGATCGTGAGGATGTGCTGAGCGGTTAATGCCTCATCTAGCTGACCATGCTTGGGGTTTTGTTTTTTTTTTTTTTGGTTGTTGTTTTTGTCCGGAGGGGGTTAGTTTCGTTTTTCTTTTTGGGCTGTTTCAGCATGGTGTGTCTGAGGAACAGGGGTTTCTTTTGAGGGGAGGTGAGTGTAAGGGGTTTTGACCACACACGTCCCGAGTTCCAACCTCCCGTGACCAAAGCGGTGCACCTTGCAGTGTGACCATCACATCTTGGAAGGCAAGTAAAGGCGGGAACGCCAGAAGCGCATGAGTGTCTATCAAAGTGAGTAACCTGTAATCTGTCTGCCAGTTATTAAATACATTTTAAGTATCAGCAACGTCCCAGTAGTGAATTAAGTTAATCATGAATACTATGAATAGATGTCCACGTGACAATAGTGAAAGAGTCATCACAGGCTAGCCTGCCTGCTACCGACGAGAAGAACTGACTTTTGACGGATGCAGGTAAGAACAGCACCTTCTATCAGTCGATGCTAAGTGCTGCGAGCATTATTAGGAATATCCGATACTGCTGATGACGCACCGCCACCGGAGTACAGTGAACCACCAAATATCAATATAACAGTTGAACAGTCGGACTTATCTAAGCTCGTCCAACACCCTTCCCAATACGCCAATACTTCCCCACTTGTCTTTCAATCAGGGCCGTTATACTGTGTCAGTGATTGCCACTATACCACTACCCCCATTTTGCAAAGCGTTTTCGAAGCGTTGCTCCTTTGTCCACACGGCAACGAGTACGACAAGCCACTGCAATATCTGAACATTAATGAAGTATCCCTCTGGCTGCATCAGCCAATTATTATTTTCCACACCCCGAATGGACACTGGAAGCAATGCGGCCCAACGGTTCACCCATCCCACCGTCGACCCTGAGCAGCCATGCAGCCCAAGGACTCACCCGTCCCACCGTCGGCCCTGAACAGTTCCCAACTTGGCAGTCGCGGTGTTCTTCGCAGAGCAGCCCAAATGGCTCGGTTACCAGTGGAGCGCGTCGCTCTTAACTTGAATCTCATAAGCACAATCCTTCGTGTGGCCGTCAGCAAGGAATGGCTCGGCCGCTACCCGCATAATTCTCCCATTCACCACCTGACACACTCCACACTCCTCTCTTCTTGTTTCACTGTTTTCTTCCAATGGACAAAGACAACATTGCAGAATACAGCTTCGGACCCTGCACCAGTATGACAATAACTTCGCAACGGTAACTTCTAATGCACTGCATGAACTGGTACTGTGTCAAGTACAGACCTCGATCGTCCCTGGACTATGACCTGCCAAATAATATGTCTCGTATAGTGCGT
>JAHWFP010262967.1:0-25135 GCA_023313725.1 Lithobius niger | reverse complement strand
GGGGGGGTTCCACTTGTGATTTTTCTGTGCACTTCGTGTTCCGGGTGAAAATTACTTTGCATATTTGGCCCATTTTGTCGTTGTTATAGTTTTAATTGTGTTTCAATTATGCATATGGCAACTACATGCTTCAATCACTTCACAGAAGTTGTACAGACAATATGCAAGGTAAGTATTTTTGACAGGTGACTTTCAGTAACATCACTCGTTTATAAACATCTCTTCATGAGAACACTGTCCATCACAAACACACAGACTGACGTTTAGCGTTTTTGTGCGGCCACTCTTGGAATATGCATCACCGGTGTGGGCCCCCTAAACGACTGGGTGACATTGACCATGCTGAATCTGTGCAGCGCTCCTTCATCAACTACCTACTGGGTCTAGCACACTTGAGTTACACTAAACGGCTCCGAATCTTAGGGGAGGATTCTCTTGAGTTGCGCAGATTGAAGTACGATTTGTCACTAACGTAGTACTCTTTGCTGCATGACCTCTGCAGCGTAACTTATGGTAGTTTCTTCTTGGTTTGCGAGGGGAGTAATACGAGAGGACATCCACTCAAGCTGGTTGTTCCAGGCTTCACATCTGTCGTAGGTGCTTTTTTTCATAGCGAGTTGTGAAAGTGTGGAATGCGCTTCCATCCGAGGTTGTTATGGTGGTGAGCGTAAAGGTTTTCAGGCAAAGATTGGCTGACCAACAGGAACTGCTTGTTAAGCACGTTAGATATTTAAAATTTATAATTGCTGGTGGTCCTCGCTGGCCCTTCCTTGTCCTGTTGCTGGTGCATGGTAACAAATAAGATTTTCATTTATTATTATAGACTGGTGCATCGAAAAGATAACTTTGCATATTTACATATATGAACGCACAATATTTTCCAACCCTACTTGTTTACAATTTTGTAATGCATCAGGTAAAGTTGAACACAATGGAATGCAACCTGGACAGTCTCTCTTCTGCTACCACCCATCTACTGTGGGATCCGGTATACATTTACTTTGTGATTACGAAAATGGTATGTGCACTGATGTAAGAAGTGTAATGTTTTAGAAGCCTGTTCACCCATGACGCCTGCATGGTGGACACCCATTAATTAGTAATGTAAGGTGTTTTTTATATTTTTATTCTTTATTTCTCTAATGATGGTGTTGCCCGTTAATTTTATTGACACCGAAATATAAGCTTTTTATTACCATTTTCGCCTGTGCTACTGGCTCCGTTTCCACTTCTTACTTTGTGATAGTTAGCGGAGTGGAGCTAGCGAAGCAAGCGTAGTGTAGCGTAGCCTATAACGGACATCGAATTGCAAAATGTTGGTTGGTTGGTAGCAGTTTTGTAGTTTGGGTGGAGCGCAAACCAAAGTGCAGATTGCTATAAAATTTGCCACATTGCTAGATAGCCCCGAAAGTATTGCTGATCTCGAATTTGCCGTAAATTGATCAATTATGATACATGAAATTTTTCGAATTTATCGATCTAACACTCACCATTGTAAATTCGGAATCCTGAATAGTTAGGGAATTCCGACGAATCAAACAGTGTGCACTGGTAATCAAGTGAACTTTTAAAAATATGTCAAAGTAAATCGTCGTTGCTTCCTTACAGCTAACAATCTTTTTTGACGTAACAACAATAACATATTATAAATTTGAACCACAAATGGAAAAAAATAGAAGGATTCGTCAACAACTCACATCCGTTTCATGTGAAAAAGAATGCTTGGAGGAATTCAGCCGACATTGCAACCACATTGGCGTTGACACTATAAACGGGATCCCAAATCTGAAACCTCAACTTGCCACTGCAGGAGGAAACCACTCATACAAAACGAAATTATACAGCAGACTACGTGTTTACACCACAACACGGAACAATAATTTTCCTTCGTATAATAATTTCAAGATTCCTGCGTTGCAAAAGAAACTGCACTCTCAATCTGTGTTGTAACCTCTAACGCAATAGGCTTAATTTCTGTACTGTTGTCGCTTACGAAACTAAAACGCAGATAAAAATTAGGCTTCAAAGTTCTGAAAGCTTTAGAAGTATTTAAATGCTATCTTCACACCCAAGGTAACACCGTCTGACCTACAATTGTGATAATTTCAATTTTTTAAAAATTGGCAGTCGTAGTACATGTCAGAGGTGTGCGCTTCAACATTGTCGTAGGAGGTGGCAGAGGGAGCCGCGGATCTTTTAAATCTCTTGATTACTGTGAAGTATTATCAATACTGATGATTGTTTAGCTTGCTGTTAAATGCTTTATTATTAACTAGTGGAGAAGTAAATGTGTGGTCACGAAAGCCCGAAGCCTTAATAACTAAGCAGCATTGCAAAATAAGACCACGACAAGACTCTTCCCCTACTAAGTCACGTATCCTTTTTCAAATTCCTTTTTTAACCCTATCGGTAACCTGCTCTCCCCCGCCCTACCTCTCTCTCTGCCGTCCCCCCGATTTCGGTCTATTCTGCCTCTTTTAGGTTACGCTAGCCCCTTCTACTCTTGCGTCACCCCACTGTCCCACACACAGATCCTCTTTTCCCTACTGGACGTGTCTGTCCTCCGCTCTCTCCCCTTCCCCCAACAATCATGGGTCGCAAATCTTCCAGCCCTGAGCAATCTTTTGGGAAATAGCAAGAAACTGCGGCCGAGGAAATAACTATGGCGAATTAATTACAATTAAGCGTCACTACGCGTAAAACGTTTCACCACCACATTACGGTACAATCTCTTTTCGCCACCAGATTACAGCAGGAGGAGGAATTCAAAGCCCCTCCCCCTCCTCCCCCCCCCCCCCGAAAAAAAAAAATATGGGCCCAGCCACGTTGCGCCAGTCTCTTCTCTTACGCCAGCTGGCCGCCAACCACAACCACTCCTTCCTACCATGTAGCGCCAATCTCTTCCAATCCGATGCATTCCACCCACCAACAAAAACTACTTGCACCACCGGCCACTCGGAGGGAGTACTACAACAAATTACAACTACGCAACACTAAACTTAGCCAATATCTACCGCCAGACGGCAGCACCGAACATTCATGTCATCCAAGCTCAGCAATGTCAGCAACCTCACTCGGCATTAGTTTTGGCAACACAATTATCCGCGGCAGCGGCAACAGATGACGCAGAGGTGTTTGCCCAGGCACTTGAACTAAGCCGTTGAGTTGAGAATTGTTTTTTAAAATTTTATTTGTGTTGCTTTTCTCCAGTGTGTGCACCATATCATGTGCAAATAGCCATTGAAGTATTACTGACCCGAGTGAATTATACTTGGTCAATATTTCCTTGAAAACTGCATACTGTACATCTGTTACTAATTTTCCTTGTTACGGGTCATGAACTCCAACAATGGCTCGTTATACTATCACAACAATGTCTCGGTAACTAACAATGTAAACCGTTGTTGTACAAATATGTTCGACGATAGTTCGACAACAAAGTGCTAACACTGCCCTTTATTGCAACATGGTGCAGAGGAGTTTGTCCAGATCCTCATTGGTCCTCATTGGTCCTCATAAATATAAACATATATCAGCACATTATTGAGTTTTTTGTATGTCAAGTCGACTACGTACTACGCTTATCTACACCAACTTTCAGAAAACCCTAAGTTTCCCCATTTCAGATGTTTGTATGTAAATATGTCCATTTTAGTATATAAAACCTAAGTATGTCCACTTTAGAATTCACAAGATAACTTTAAAATCGACAATCACGATTTGTTTTCGCCGCTACAGCATTACCACTTCGTCTTCAAACGAGAGTAGGGCACTCCCTAGTTACCCTAATTATTTTTTGTTAGCTGTAATGGAAAGAATACACCACTATCTTCCACGATGTCCACTTCGAGTTATTAGAGAGGTGACAAGAGCACTTTGAATTCGAAAATCAACATAATACTTGATTATGCAAAGTATTCACAATATTCTTGAAATACGATTATGGGGCGCAATGGTTGTTTTTACATAACACATGTGTATAGGACCTTTTCTGTCTACAATAGGGTGCTGAACATCTTTGTAACACATAAATTCCACTTTTCTAATGATTAAGAAGTAATACAGCACACACAAAAGCTTTGGGGGTGGTTTTTACACCCTCCCCCACCCTCAAGTCGTGCGATTTTTGGGAGCTACATCAAGATTCATTCTTCTGGCTGTCGTATAACTACGTACAAGCATGAGTACATAAGTTCCGTAGGAACGGAACATAATGGAACCTAACGGAACTTAATGCGACTCATGGTACAAGTGGTTTGTTGGTATAACGATTTGCACGACTTTCATGAATTTTGTCCTTAACCCTTCCTTCCCCACCAACTATGAGAAGATTTTCAGTGATGGACGGGTTCATTTCATGTATACAATAGGTGAAGGTCACCTGATGATGGTGGATCAAGTTTTAGGTAGGGTCGAAATTGTATTTGGAAAACATTGGCTACAAGTTACAAGATTGAGCGATTCATGTGATTCAGTCACACACTTTGTTTACATAGTAGAATTAAAGCTGTAACAAACCGATCAAGGCCGATATTGTGGTGATAGATTTAGATCGGTCATCGGGTAATTTATCTTTTTAACGAACCGATCTATATTTTGACTTTCAAAGTTGTCGTTCATTATTTGATACATGATTTTTTGGGACATGTTTCCACTGGTCTAAACCCAAACTAGAGACCTCTTTTAGTTTAGAATATACAAAAGAAAATGTACAAAGTAAGTTACCTTTGTAAACTTCCTTGAGACCATGTAGGTAACTCATATATAAATGCATCAACTAACTGCTAAGAACTTGTTTATTAACCATAACATGCAACATGATTACTGATATTTGAAAATCTGTTTTATGGATTTGACTGCTTTTATATATATATATATTTGAACAGTTGAGCAGATTTAAAAACCCTCGATCGGTTCGGTATCTTTTCGGCAGTAAATTATGCGATCAGTACAACATTACATAGAATTAATTATTAGTCCTTTACTTTTTGTTTTTCACCTACCTTGTGTTTTGTCAATAATTTCAGTCATAACGATGTTTTCACCTGTATCTTCCTTTTGTTCCTGATCTATTCGATAGACTCCTTCGTTGATATCAAACCATTCCTAAACATAAATAAATAAATAAATAAATTATTGTGATTTTTTGCTAGTTGAACAAAGCTGCGTCTGACAAAAATAAAATATAAAAGTACACACATAAACAAAAAAGAAACTTGAGGCAAAATAAATGCGGTAGTTTTACATCATAATATTATTCGCCTAATCATTGTGTTCTCTCCTGAAGTGACAAGTGTTTAGTGAAATAGGTCTGAAGCATGAACTAGACTTACGTGGGTTCTTCCGATAGTATGGTCAGTATTCTGCAGAACCTCCGGTCGAAACTGCAGAACTTCCGATCGAAATTGAAATGCGGTGGCCCAGTTTGGTGATGTCGGGAAAGGCAAATCAGATTTCCATTTCGGACAGATAATTCCTTCCGGCATCTGCGTTTGAAAATGAAACTGAATTTAAAAATAGTTTTGCAAACAGTTGGGTACGAATGAAGATTCAATAGGGTCTTTCAAATCTCTTTAAAGTGGCACTATCACTGATTGAAAACCGTTCGCAGATATCCTGCTGCCATCTAGTGGTAGGGATATTGCCAACCTGTACAGCTTGCTCCCACTTTCACGAGGACGAACCAAATTTTCACTCAATAATTGATAAGGCACTTGGCTTGTTTGTTTCGTAAACAGAAATGACATTGTGCATTCCTTCCTTTGATGCAAGCAAGTGCTAGATTGTACTAGATAGCGCTAGATGTTGCCAGATTCTGCTTACTTTCAATCGTTGATAGTGCCACTCTAAGAAGCACAGGAAGAGATCTGAAAGGTTTCATCGTTCCATTGTTTTTTAAAACAACCTTCATAATTAAGGATCAGATTTTAAAACTATGGGAAACTAACTATTTGGTTGAACCTTATAGCCAAAACTTCCACAAATTTTGAAGACCTGAGTACCCGTGTAGCCATTAAATTAAAATGAATTGCGCTAGGATACGAAAAAGATGAACTACTAACAGGAGTGCCTTAAGGAGAAGTCATAATTCTCAACGGAGTGTCCATGAAAATATCACCATGTTCCATCTTTTGGTCTTGGTCGCCATCCCATACGGCCAACTGTGGAACAACACTGGTCGTAACTATTTCGTATGTAGCTATGTCCGTGCCAATTGATATGCATAATCCTGTTGATGGTGCCTTTAATTCATTTAAAGCGCTAAGTAGTATACCGAGAGCTAATATAGTGGAATGATTGTAATCAACATCTTATCGTGGGAGACTGTCACGGGCGTCACCTAAGAACTAATAAGCACAAACTATCGAGAACGTGGACCTATCCAGGACGTAGGGTCCAGCAACTGGAATAAAAAATCGATGAATCCTGCTTAACACTGAACCGACGGTTAACGTGGTGGTCTGCGTAGGATCTAACAATATTTGCTTCGATGATACTGCAAAAATTGTTAGAAGCTATTGGAAGCTATTGCTGATAAAATTAGATCGTGCAGACCTAAAGCAAAATTAACCTTATTGGGCTGTTTAGACGTCTAAAAAGAAACCAGTCCTATGTGGACAAACAGGTCACGGAATGAAATGATCGCCTAAGAAATTTCTGCTTTAGATCAAATTGTAATTTTGTTGTTATTGACGATGCATTGCTTTCTAACAATAGGTTAATGTCTAGGGATGAAACTTACCACCTCACAAAATCAGGGAAGGTCATCCTTTTAACTAAAATTAACCAGGTGATGTCCTCCAGGTCCTCAAAAAAACTACTTAGGGGGCTTCATTGCACACAAAGTATTGTTAATCCGGCAAACTATGGGAAACTAAAGGGATTACCCCCCTCCCCCCATTCTTTTCTGGTCTCGGACTCTGTTCCAGAGTCTGTACAGGTCAACTAACATCTTGACCATCTGAATGTGAACGATAAGGGCATTTCAAACATCGTTAATGTGTTCTCCTGAATGCTCGTAGTTTGGCGGCCAATACGACAAATTTTCACCTTCTACTATCTTCTCAGGCTTTCAATATTTGCTTTATTACTGAGACGTGGTTAAATGATTCCGTAACTTATGCGATGATTACAAATGGGTTTCCGTTCTCTGTCATCCGCTGGGACCCAGGGGGAGGGGGAGGTTTCTTCCGAGCTTTTTGCATATTGCTTTTCCATTGGCTGTTGATTTTGCTGTCTCCACTGACGTGACAATGCAGCTCAACAGCATACGCCCATGTGCACAAGTCAAACCAGACCGGAGCCAGTGACGTCACACGAAGATATTGGCGGGAAAATGACTTAATGAGCTGAGGACTGATCAAATGTCCTATATACTATCGTTTCCACACGACCTTGGCTGTGACTGTGGGACCCGGGTGGGTGGTACAGCTTGTATATACCACAGGGTGTTGGAGATTGTTGCAGTGCCTTCTGCTAGGGAGGTTGAGACCATGAGTTTCCTGTTGTTGTCTCCGGACCTAAATTCATTCTTGGCTATATCCCTAATGCAAGCAGCAAGGATAACATCGATAAAATGTGTGACTGCATAGATTCAAAGAATAAAGAATGTAAGAAACATTACGCATATTTTCACAAAGATCTTCAAATACGAAGAGGGTAATTTGGCCGCCCTCTATCGCTTCTACAGAAAAAAAGACAAGTGCGACTTGTTCAATCCCACCAATTCAGTTTAATGATTGTCTTGTGGCAAATAAAAAAGATTCCAACCAAAAAAGTCAAGTGGGCCATAAAAAAAGGGTTATATGATTGAAGTTTTACTTTGCTTGTTAAAATGTACACGGATAAAAATGTTACCCCTCTCAAAATTTTATCTGCTCCCAATAAAATGAAACTTATTCATGCTTTGGGTCCTGAGGGCTTCTTGGCCTTCTTTTACAAACAGATAGCTAATGAAATATTATTCTCACTCATGAAAATTTTCTCAAGCTCCTTCCATGAGGGGAAGGTTCCATCTATTTGGAGTACAGCCAATGTGGTTCCAATTTTTACGAAGGGTAACCCGACCGACCGAAAAAATGATCGTCCAATTTCCGTAACTGCGGTACCATGCGAGATTATGAAATCAATTGTGAGAGACTGGATGTTGACTTTCATCGAAACGATGACCAGTTTGGATTCCTCCCTGGAAGGTCTGCGATTCACCTTCTTCTGTTGGCTTTGGATCATTGGTCAGACGCTATTGATCACAAAATAGATACCGATATTACCTTTTTTCGATTTCCGCAAAGCTTTTGAGTCGGTGATTCACTCTAAATTATTATATCAATTGGTCTCGTTAGGTTTTTCAAGAAAATTGTTGATTTGGCTAAATGCCTTCATCACAAATCGTTCACAACACGTGGTGATCTCTGGGATCAAGTGTGTCAGTGGTCAGTGGTGTTCCACAGGGGTCCGTTTTGGGTCCTTTGCTGTTTGTGCTGCACATTAATGACCTAAATTGCTCAAATTCCTTGGTAATTCAGTCGAAGTTCACGGATGATCTCACTTTGCGCTCACCAATTATCTCCTTTGAGGATGCTGTCTCATTGTAGGAAAGTAGTGATGAGGTGGTAGTTTGGGTGGAAACATCGCAATTGCCATTGGCTACAGACAAATATGTGCACCTGCATGTGAGAAATTCGCCCACATTAATTGACTACAGGATTTGTAACGATTCTTTGGATCTGGTTGATTCGGTGAGGGGTATGAGGATCTTCTTTAAGTCTGACCACTAATCTTCACTTCACTGCTGCCACATTAAGACATCTATGAATCTTAGTGCAGCTATTGTTCGCCACTGCTTTACGTCTAGGAACTGGAAAACATTGTAGTGGGCATACAAAGTGTTCGTCTGGCATTGGAGTTTGCAAGTCAAGTCTGGTCGCCTCATCTTTTAAAGGACGTAGACAAGATTGAATCAGTACAAAGGCACTTTAAAAATTTATTGTCTGGTCGCCTCATCTTTTAAAGGACGTGGACAAGATTGAATCAGTACAAAGGCGCTTTACAAATTCATTGCCTGGTCTGTATTCTTTGGCCTATGAGGTACGTCTTGATTGGCTCGAGTTAGATTCTCTGTAAGGGAGCGTTTACACAAAGACAGTTTTCTCGCTCACTACTTTTTCCTTGATCAATACTAAATCTGATGGCTGCTTCTCGCCTTTATCGGAGTATGCGGCTTTCGAGTTGTCTATACGTAGTAACCATGGCGACGACACAGACGCAAATCTTCTCCTCGTGCTTCGTGACACGGCGTGCGATGCTTGCAACATTTGATTGTCGATTTATGACAACAAGAAAACAATTTTTACTGTAGGACAAGACAACGGACTGTTTTTTGTAAGCCGGCATTCGATGGTTTGTCTTCGATTCGATAGCCACGAAATGGACGCCATGTTGGATTTTGAATTCTCGTTGCGAGAAGCTATTTATTCTACCGACGTTTGATCATTGCTAGAAGCTGTACTTTCAGGGAGAATAGCAAATTTTGGAAGTAGCGTGAAATGACAACAATCTTGTAGAAATGTTTAAAATTACTATAGCACTTTGTTCTTTAGCCGTGTTGTTATTTATAATACATACCATTTGTTATCTATTGCCGCATTCATTTAGTAGCAACGGGACACTAATCATAAATAACGGTTGTCTAGCAAATAGCATTCGGCGAGCGACAATCACTTGTAGCGTAAACGCGCCCTAACTCTGTAGACTAAAAGGCGGATTTAATCTTAACCAACAAAATTCTTCACCATCTTCTACCGGTCGAGCTTCCCTTTTTTTCGAACTTCAAACTTTTACTAAGACTAGAGGGTATAACCTCCAGCTCACTCTTCGTCAGTGTTGTCTCAATACCAGAAAATATTTTTTCTCATGTCTTGTTGGGCCAGTTTGGAATGCCCTTCGCGAGGTGATTGTCTCTGCCACGTCGGTGGAGGTGTTTAAACATGGGTTGAACGAGGCTAATCTTCGCCATCACTTGTTGCGGCCTATGTACATACTATCTATATATATAATTACACAAGATGCGGAACGCTGTCATCGGCAGCGCCAGCAGCTATCTCCATCTGCAGCAAGCAGGACATACGATGCCATCTCCGCCATCTACCGACGGAAAGGCAAATTATGAAAGTAGCAGCCAAGGCCCGCTGAGATAGTAGCTGCGCCCGGAACGCAATGGCCAGCAGCGCGAACATACGTTGCCAACTACCGACCGAACGGCAAACTAAATGTGGGGGGGGGGGGGGGAGCGAGACGACGCGGAATGAGCGAGCGACTCCGCTAGTAACCAATAATGGGTTTGGATTTTACAGCTTGCTCTTTGTTTTCTTTCTTTAAATGATCTTATTGACCAGGAGGCAGGGCGCAAGTGGTGGGTCTACCCACCCTGTCCTGTCTTGATGACCTTTCAGGTCAGCAAATTGTATTTTATTGTTATTATTATTAAATAGTTGCGAAAAATATCGCCAGTGCTACAATTAACCCAAGCATATGCCAACTCCGTATTGAATGACCTTGAAGTTAGGAAGGAGATGGCTTCTTCAAGCGAAGGTCGATGGGCTCATCGCCAGCATAGGAGTTGAGTTGTGTTTGAATGGATAAGCAACTCCCAGCTCAAATGCATAGCCGAAGTGCGTAGTCTTCGATGGCAAGCGTGACTCACGAATGTACCCAGACTACTACTACTTGCTACTTCCGCCTGACCAAGCCGCCATGAGGTATTCTCGGTTGATCCGCTCGTAGGCGGTGGAATTTTCTGTGAAATACGCCCTGTACTACATTGTTTATGATGATGTATCAAACGTAGGTAAGATAAGAGATTGTTATATTGCCAGGCGTAACTGCCATTGTGTTTTATAACAAAGTTTGACAGTCGAACGAAACCTTAACGCCGATTGTTGGGGAAGTAAATATCGTATTTTTGTAACACGAGACGGGGTGCTTATGAATGCATGATATTTGCAAGAAAACCGGTGTAGAATGAGTCATCTTCTTGTGACAACAGTAAGTTTAACCAAGTTAAAATGTCGTAGCAGCAGAAAAATTGAATAAATTACTAAATCTAATTTAGTACCGTTATACCAGTTTAGTACCGCGTTATACTAGGCGTCGTCTGCTTTCTCCGCCATGTTGAAAGATGGTTTAGAGGGATTAAACCTAGTGCGTTGGGTGTAAATTTCCGATCACGCGGCCGCGAGTGCCGATTGGCGTGGCGGTACGTCCTTTGACGCCGCGCTCTTAAACTTCCGGTTTAGTCAAGTTGCTTATCCACCAAAACACAACTCAACTCCTATGTCGCCAGTTAACGCCTTTTACTGTTCTGTTGGTAAAATAAGATTCTCGTACTGTTCAATCAACTGGTCGGAGCTGTGAAATGAAACCTACAGCTTCTCTCCCAGTCGACCTTCTGACAAAGGATGGAATATGAAGCGATAGTTACAACATTGACACTCCCGGACGTCTATATATTTATCAGCTCCTGAGAATAAATACTAAATTTACGTAAGTTAATTCGCTTGGATTTTTCAAGCTAAATTGTCCCTCTCAGCATAGTTACTAACTTACTATAGGACAGAAAATCTCAGAAATGATTACTACTCTCAATAAACTCAACTCAACCCACTCAAAGGCTGTAGTGCACACCGCATAGATGTATAATATACACACACACTTAATTCAGTGTCCTCTCTTCAACCCCTAGAGGCTTCGGGTGATGGCAGTTGCTTGTGAAGTGCCATCTCTTTTGAATCTGGTTGGGTTTGGCCGCACACAAACGCTTTTAATTTTCGTGTGCTATGTGCACCGTAGTTCGGACGTTCATGCTGATGCTTACATAAAACAGCTATCACGGTCCTTGATACTTTTTTTTTTTTAATTTGGCATTGAACGAAGCAGATAGAGCAATAAAGACTGGCCTTGTGAGACACACTAATCTAATAACGGAAGAAAAACAACTTCCCGACAGGCGAACCCAGAACGTTTTACCAACTTCTCTATCGGGGGTCGCCCCCCGGGGGAGTTCTGAAGGGTTTTGAGTCCCAGTCGGGGCATGTCTTTTCCTTTCTTTCTCAGATTGTCATATCTTGTTTTTTAGTAAAATCAGTCTTTAAATTTTGACTGTTTGTTGTCTCCCAGTATTGTTGTTTATTATAGTTGTTGTATCTTTCTTACCTGGAAGGCCAGTACATCAACGTAATCGGGCTTGTACCAGGCAACAGTAGAGGTGTAGAGTGTGGTCTCCTCTTCTCCTTTGGATATTACTAATACACCAACGGGCATCCGTCCCACTGCAGGGCCGGTCCAGTTATCGACTGAAACGCAAATATTTAGTATAAGCACTATAAAATGTCCATATTTCCACGCTAGCTTATTAAAATACTGCTCGTTTATGGCAGGAATTCATATTTGGTCTTCAGGAGCCACATTATTGCAAGAGGGATTTCAGTGGAATGCCCTGCGGTTTATGCCACCTGCTCTTTAAAGGCCAATGAAGTTCAGTTTTCAGGGGTGCAACATGAACCTTATAGCCATGCTCTGGCGTGTCAAACTTTTCCGACCTTCCAGGTAGCATGAGTACCTTTATTTAACGTTGAAATATGGGACATTGGTTGAAATATTTTGAAGAATCGTATTTCAATCAAATTTTAACTAGCCTATTTTGTCACTTATCGTTGTGTAGTTGAAACTAGCAACGTTGAAAACACTATAATTTTCTCCCATACAATTGTGATCGGGTAGCAGGAAACGTAAATAATACGTAGAAAATTGGTTGAAAAATTTTGTAGCACCGTTGAAAATTGTTTGAAATATTTTCGGTCGAGTTTCTATCAAAATTTAACGATTTTTCCACGTTTGTAGCTGGTCCCAGTTATGTTGAAATTGTGATAATTTTCTACGCAAGTTCGCCTGTTTATTTGTGTGAGCGGCAAATTTTGAAAAGGTATTATTTTCTCCTATTCAATTGTGGTGAAATATCAGGCAGCAGGCAACAACAAATAATATGTTGAAAATTGGTTGAAATATTTTCGGTCATATTTCTTTTGCCACGTTTGTTGCTGGTCCCAGTTATTTTCAAAATACGATACTTTTCTACGTAAAAATCCCCAGTTTATTTGTGTGAGCGGCAAACGTCAATTTCAACTAGAAAATTGCTGAAATGTAATCAGAAAACACCGTCCAGTTTCATTGAAAAAAGTGGTGACTTTCAACATAAAACCCCTGTGACAGAAAGTTTGAAAAGACATGTCAACATTCGTAATTTCTTCTAGCAAGCCAACATCATTCATTGGCAGTACATGACACAAAATTCAAACAAAAAGGGCGCACTCTTGATGTTTCAAAAATATTTTATAACTCTCTTAAAATATAATACACGGAGGCGTATATTTGGTGCACGGGAAGCTGCGAGCACTAGGGCGTCAGAGTCGATAGGCGTCCAGGTCCCAGCTGTACATCTCTGGTGTCTTACAGACCCAGGTTCGATCCTGGTGAAGGGAAGCGTATATGTATGGGTTTTGCTCCAGTTGTTTCCCGTCCGTTGCACGAGGGTTTCCTCCGGGTATTCCGGTTTCCTCCCTCCTGCGGCAAAAAAAAAAACTCTCCTGATTGCGGTATCTTCCACTTAACATCTGCTGCTTGGGTTTGGGTGGGTGGATGCGTCGTCTCTTTCTATTTCTATATCTAATAAAAGTTATAATGGTGCTGCAACCTATTTTAAAATATTATTGTGCTAATTTTGATTAGTATTTTAACCACAGCAATATTTTACATTTCCGGTTACAATAGTTTTGTACGGTTTTTTTTCACTTGGAGGTTCGAGACAACGGCTGCAGCTAGAAAATGTTCTATGGAGCAATAAAGTTATTCTATAGAGCACTGTTTTAGAGTTTCATAGAATTCTGTAGAACATGTATTTTGTAGAGATTCTGTAGAAAGAATTATATAGTTTCTAAAGAAGTTTTATAAAGTTTCTAAAGAGATTCTACACTTTCTATAAAAAAAAAACTATCTGTACATATTAAAAAGAAATTCTATTGAGATTAATTGATTGTTGATAGAGAAAGGTCCTATTTTAACTCTCCTTGTTCGTTTTTTTTTCCACATAAACCTAAAATGTGGATAATATTTATAATGTTTTATATAATGCAAAAAAATAATTTTATCGAAGTTTTACCAAATGCTGAAATTAATATTCATCAAAAGTTCACATTTAACAAAAAAATAAAAACGGAAACGAGAACCGGTGACTTCTATATAATCACACGGGTTTTAGTATTTACTTAGCAGGGTTGG
Source organism: Lithobius niger (assembly GCA_023313725.1). NCBI lineage: Eukaryota > Metazoa > Arthropoda > Chilopoda > Lithobiomorpha > Lithobiidae > Lithobius > Lithobius niger. The sequence goes on along the minus strand of JAHWFP010262967.1, from coordinate 10,804 downwards.
TTGATAATGTGACACACTCTAGAAATTTTGCAATTTTTTCAAAGATTACTGCTACAGTTTCAACCTTAATTCTCGTAGCAAAAAAAAAAAAACAAAACAAAAAAACAAATAGTGACCTGGTAAATTAACGTTGAATTTGTGTTTCTTTGCTACCTGGGATATAAGGCAATTCTATGACAGTTAGGTTTACGCTGGATTGCAGCACAATTAATTAAATTAACAAACTAATTTAAACAGTCAATTGGGGTGAATTATATTAAATGCAAATAGGGCATTATTTAGAACCCTATAGTTTATTTCAAATTAAAAAGTCATGCAATGTGATTTTAGACCCATAATGTTAAGGTGACGGATTATCTTGGTATATAGGCTGATGGGAACACAGATAGACATAGCATTAGTGTTAAGTAGTAAGTTTGTGTTGCAAACCTAATTCCATTACATTGAATAAGTGTTAAATAAACCTCAAACATTGGAGAAAATTGGTTGAATAATGAAGAATAAACCTTCCATAAACCTCAAACATTGTGGAGAAAATGGTTGAATAAGTAGAGAATAAACTTTTGGGAAAATGGTCGAATACGCATTGAATAAACGCTTCATAAGCATCCAATAGTTATGGACAAAATGGTTGAATGAAGGACGAATTTACGTTTCAGATCACCTTAAATATGTACTGTACGTATACTGTTTGAAGATTATTGCAACATTTTCAACCTTAATTCTACTGGGAAAAAGTATCAGTAATTTAACGTTGAATTTCTATTTCTTTGCTACCTGGGTTATGAGGCAGCCACTAAATTCACCGCGTAATACGACCAAAACTATATACCTTGTTTTATAAACTGCTAAGGACCCAACAGGTTTGCTGGTATACCGATTGGCATCGACATCGTTTGCAGGTCTAGTAAGACTAATATTATTGAAGAACAGAGTGAAACTTTGGCAATTACCAGTGCCTCATTGCAGCAAGTCGAAGTAGGAAGATTGAAGAAAGCTCAGGTTTTAACACCCTTGTGTCTTTGGTAAGATTCCACTTACTTTAGGATGTGTCATTTCCTTTTGACACCTGCAGGAGGAAAAGCCAGAAGAGAAGACTTTAATCTTACATTATAAACCAAAGTCTCATAGCAGAAATGAAGCAACCGCAACGACGACCTCCGGAAGGGGAACAATGAAAACGTGCCAGTGTATCAATGCTTTGGCTTGAAGTTGAAACTGGGACGTTGTTGCCCTGAAAAGAAGTTGAAATTGGCACATTGTTGCCTCGATTAGCAATTTGCTCTGCGCGGTCATCGCAAAGGCATGTCTTAAATGACGTCATGTACGAAGGACAGTTATTTTTCGCTCGCTACTGGGTGTGGGGAGGGGCCTGAATGGGGAATGCCCATTGGTGGGGCAGTTCTTATGTTAGAGCCACTATTTGATTACGACATTGCTTGGCGGAGGGAGATGATTGACGGAAAGGCAGCAAGCACCGAGCAAATACTGGGAAACAACCACGGGTCAAACAAATCCCCGGCCAAAGCCGGGTACGACGCTAGTGCATCCATAAGAGAGAGGCTAAGAAGTTTTCTGTCTTGTCTGAAGAAAACAGATTTTGTATGCAGGTATCCAAGAGTGAGTAAATGCGTTCGGTGGCATTACCTCACGATCGTGTCGCATATGGATAATATGGACACTTTGGGATTGCGAGGATGCTCAAGGATCTCCAACGTTCATGTGCTTGGTTCGTCATGGTGAAGGACATGTGTGCATACATAAAGAAATGTATCACTTACCAAAAGTGTAAAATGTGGACACAGGTTGTTAGGGTGTGACAGGTAAAGCTTCCATTCCACATCGATACATGGGTACACATCAATATCATGGGTACTTTTCCCTGTAGCTCAAAAGGGAACGGTTTCTTGTTGGTGACACTTCACACACTAAGTGGCCGGAACATTTTACCTATAATAAGTGACTGCTACCACCATAACGGAGACCCTTGCTAGGAAGTCTTTTTTAGGACATGGGTACTGAAGGACTTTAGTAAGCGACAACGGTAAAGATTTTGTGTCTTCAATAATGAAGGCATTATGCAAGATCTATGGAATCGATCATATGGGGGTCCATCCTATTACTCCCCCCAAAGGAAACCAGTCAGAACAACGTACTGGGATGGTGAAAACCCTCATACGTACAAGACTTTTTAAAAAAACACAAGAAATAGGACTTGTACCTGTCGTTTATTGCCATGGGTTTGAGAGCGCCATTTGTGATCGACAGATTTTTTCCCAAGTGTTTTTTCCTCAAGACACGAGTAAGGCTATTTTTGGATGAAAAAGGAGGAGAGATGTAGTCTTTTCTTAGGGCCAATTAGTTTTGTGCAAGGCGCACTTTTACAGTTCAAATTTAACGATCTGCTGCTCATTTTGTGGAACGTTGGATTGGTCCCTATGCCGTCGGCAAGTGAATTAATAAGCTGACTTACCAGTAGGATGATCTATGAAGATTCTCAAAGGATCCTATCACGCCTCAGTTAAAATCCTATGAATCATAAATAGTTGGATATTATGAACTTTTATCTTGTTTCGTATCCATGAGGGTTATTTTGATGCAGTGGGTGACTTCCTTTTTATGGCATTTGAGGGAGTCTTGTTGAGGTGTTTGAGATCTTGTTAGGGTGTTATAAAGATAATATTGCTTTTCTTTTATTAATACTGAACTCTTTACTTGGTAGCATTGATTTTAAGTCGAGTGGGATCTTTCAAGGTTTGCCGAATGTGAAGGTTTGATTTTTTATAAGATTTTTATAAAGTTTTTTTTAAAGGTTTTTAAAGTTTTCTTAAAGGTTTTTTTCTTAAGATTGAGGTTAATCCTTTGCTGTAGGTGGAGCAGTTATGTTGGTTATTTCCTCCGTTGTGTGTTGATTCCTTTGTTGTTTTGTTCTGTGTATTAAGCATTTTCTTGAAAAGAGGATACTCCGTGGGTACGAGTCATCGTGTGTCTGCTTTGAATCACTGTTTCTCACCTGTTTTGAAGCTCTCTGTCCTCTTACAACAATACAGCACGACGGGATCGTAACAATGAACGAGGACGAGGAGTGCTGGGATCCACGGCGGGAATACTCGATCCCAGCACTCCACGTGGATCCCAGCCCCCGTTTGTGTTAAATGAAAAGTGGAAGAAAACAAACAAATGTAATAAATTTACTGTAACAAATAAAAAAAAAAACATAACCGATAAAAAAAAAAACGTTCAACAATTCGTGTTGCTCACACCATTACAACCGCTGCTTACAAACGTTAGTTTCCATTAAATGACAAAAGGAATAAAGCAACCGAATATAATCAATTAAATGGAATAATTTTTGAAAACAACACCACCTCAAAGGCCAAAAAAATCGTTCAAGAATTCATGTTAATTATACAACATTGCAACTGCTTTCAAAATTAAACGTTGCTCTTTTCGTTGCGTGTAGCAAGATTAGTTCTACACCTAACGCAACAATGTATTACACTCGCGCTCACTTGAGCTCAACAATGTACTTCGGACTGATAGCTTCAAAACGGGTTTGAAGAAGGATATCGCCTGCTTTCATGCTGGAATCCAACAATGGCTCAGGCACTGCGCACCCTCGACATTGTTAGATCCCAGCACTCGGAAAGCGGGCGATATCCTATACTTCCCCCTTTTGTTTTGCATGTGGCTCGGTGTGTATTAAGCACTTTCTTGAAAATAGGATACTCCGTGGGTATGACTCTTCATGTGTTTGCTTTGAATCACTGTTTCCCCCTTTTTTTTTAGCATGTGGCTCGGTGTCTCTGCAGTATCTCAATTAGCCTTAGCGTTGGATGATGAAGGTATATGACTATTTTATATTTTCTAACTTATTTGGAAAACTGTTCTGTTAAGTTGAATTCTTAGTTAACATTTGTGGGTTATTTTTGGGCATAATGTATTACAATGTTTGATTTAATTTTATTTGTTAAGAATTTGTGTTTTCTTGATTTATCTTGTCTGCCAAGTGTGATATGCAAATTAATATTTTTATTGTTTAATGTTCAAGGAGATGTGTAAGGAGATGTAAGGAGGTTCAAGAAGATGTGTAAGGTGTTTTTATGCTAGGAGAGTGGAAATGCTACCACCGATTTCTCCATCCAAATTTTGGAAAATATGTGGATGTGGCTCTTAGCACCAAATGCGGGGATTAATAATTAGCTGTTGGACAATGTTTGGTTTGATGTTTGGGTGAAGGTTGATGTCATGTTTTTTCTTCAGCACTTCGCCATTTGTGAATTTGAGATGTTCCTGCCCGTCTACTGAAATATAGGTAAATATGAGATTTTCAATTGACTCTTATAAATTATCGCTTCATTAGTATTAGAGCGAATGTTTAAAGGTAGTTAACTGCTGCAAAGTTTATTTAAAGAATTAATCTGCTTTTGCCATATTCAGAAGGAGAATATTCCAAATCCACGAATCAGTTAGCTAATTAATTAGCTACTTAGTTAACATTTGCTGCTTGTACTTAGTTAACTCAGATAGTTAACAAACTAATTAGGTAATTTTAGTTTGTAAATTAGTTGCCCTAGCTAGTTTGTTAGATCTATCTATCTACTTAACTAGCTATACACCTACCCAGCTTACTAATTAATTAATTAACTAGCTAAAACTAGCTAATTAGTTAGGTAGCTACTTAGTTAACGCACTAACAGGCTTCCTAGTTAGTTAGCTCGTTCTTTAGCTAGCTAGATACATAGGAATTTAGTTAGTTAGCTGTTTAGTTAACTAGTTTTAGCTAGTTAACTAGTTAGTTAGCCAGTTCTGGATAGTTACAGCAAACTAACTAGCTACCTGATTAGCCAACTACGTAGCTAACTAGCTAGCTAGATACTTAGTTAGCTAATTAGATAACTAGTTAGCCAGTTAGTTATCTAGCTAGCTGGTTTTAGGAAATTTGTTATGAAGTAATTAACTACTTAGCTAGTTAGTTAACTAGTTAACTGAACTAATGAACCAGTTAAGTAGTTAATTAACTAATAATTAATTATGTACATACTAACTATCTAACTAGCAAGTTAACTAACTACCTAGCTAGTTATCTAGCTAACTATACATCACAATGAATTTTGTAGATGGGATGGTTCATGAAAATAACACCACTACAACATATCCGCCATTTTGGAAAATATCATCTGAAAAATTCGGTCCGGATCAGCAATGTCTACCAAGCTAAATTAGGTCTATAAAGATACAAGAACACAAATCAAAAACAAAATTCTCTGGACAACAATTTTTTACGGCGCTATGTGATGGGCCAGGACTATTATATTGCTACCGTCTTCAGTATCCATCAACCTCTTAAAACTAGTTGTTCAATAAAGACTATGGCTCTTACCCGCCCAATAGACGGACCTGTTGGTCTGTCCACCAGGTTCGCATGTGTCCCATCGATGTACGGGGATGCCTTCCCAGCTATCAATTCCCATGTAAACGGGAGGATTGTCGTCATCAATGCCAAAAAGGTTGGAGCCGGAGAAAATTCGGCGAGTTTTGTTGGACTGGCCCATTTGTGGATCGAGGTTGCTTAAGAGTTTGTAACATTCTTTGGTAGTGGAACAATTATGGACAGCGCAGTTGTTGTCTGGTAAATCTGAAATTGTATGGAAAAAAATAATTAAAAAAATTGCGAAGGTGGACTTTGGCTATGCAGCTTCTAAACGAACCATTGATAAGGTTTATAGCTTTCGTCAGTAGTTTGTGAACTACTTGGACAAAATTCAAATGTCATATGTGCCACCCCTGGTGGTTAATTTCCTAGCATGCGAGCTGTAATTCTGCCATTGTTTTGAGCAATTACAGTGCAAAATGTCATTACAGTAATTTGAAATTGTAATTAATCTACAAATAAACAAATAGTCGTCAGTTACGTCAGTAAACGATAAATATTTTTAACAAATGAAGAAGTGTACGGGAAAGCAGTCGACAGTACCACCGCTGCATAAAATTGTTGAAAAGTCGCCGCCGCACTCCGCATATTGGCTCACCGATTCATTCCACTGCTGCTGCGAAAAAAATGACGTATGTCGTCGCTGAAGAATATTCGGCAGCACACAGCATATTAGAGACAGCTCCAAAAGCATCCTATAATGTTAAAGTATTCAGGTAGGAGGTGGCGAAGATGAAGGGTCTTTGTAAGAAGAAAATCTTCATACTAATCGCGACCTTAATCTCGGAATCTCAACTTTAAAGTCTGGGTTCCGGACATTTAAGTCAGGAATTCCGGATTCCTGACTCCCACGTGGTTTAAATTTTGACTTCTTGGCTCCCCTACTTCCAAACTACGTTTTATTTGCTACCACATGTAGATGACAGGCTGGGCCAGAAAAATAAAGCGAGGCTGTTACTTAAGCCAAAAATTCATCATTGAGCTTAAAAAAAAAACTGATTTGTTCCTGTGACATGCACGTTTGGAGAATGATGCACCTTATACTTAGGCAACAGTACTAGGTGCACAGGAGGTGCACTAGGCCACTATCCAGTGGGCAGGAAGCCAACTCCAAGGTGCGGCCTGTGATTGGTTTATAGCTAACTGGCTGCAGCTCCGCCAATCCGGATGAGCTCAGGTATAAGAAAGGAGAGGTCGGACCGCAACAGCCTAGACAGAGAAAGACCAAATTTCTCCGTGTTAAAACTTAGTTCATGCATCGTACGTGCCTTAGCGTGTGTGGTCGACCAATCTGCTTTGATCGTGTGTATTTCTGGTGGTCTGTTGGGTTAGATCAGTTGTTTTAGGTTAGGTCAGGAAAACGAGTTGCAGTTCACGTTCGAACAAAAACATGAAAAAACAAACCACTGGTCATACCTGGATCTGCGAAAGCTGCTAAGATGGAAGATTTGATTTGTGGTTAGGCGCTCGTCATACAGAGAGTTCCCCACATAGTGTTCAAGGTGGAAGGACACTCCCACACTTGCACTGTGAAGACTAACAGTACACATCGTCTTCAGAGTGTGGGCTGGAATGACTTGACAAAATTCCGGCCGCCCGTTTTGGCAAGTTGGGTAATAGGTCGACACCAAGCACCATTATCCTAGATATCGGCAAGCCAGAAGTGTGGCTTGAATGTATCTTATCAACTCAAACGTGCCTTGTTTACTCATTACCGTTGTTGTAGTCGGCACCTGTGACCTCACGCATCCCCCCAAAAATTGAGGTGGGCACAACCTTTCGCAGTCAGATTAAATCAAAACAGTTAGCAGCTAGCGTGCACGTTTGCGTGCGCACATAGGGAGGGGTCGCATATAATTGAATCACGAGAACAAAATTGTCTGTTTAAATGAAACCTATAAAGCAAAGAACAGAATACAGACAAATATTTTATTTTTTGTATACTGGGGAGAGGGATATGGGGGAACGCATGTTCCAATGCGACAATGACACTGTTCTGAATGTAACATCTAAAAGAGGAACAGGAAGTAGTGGGTGAATCCGAAGTTATGAGAGATGAAAATGTAACTTAATTTAAAGTGGCACTATCATCGTTTGAAAGTTGGCAGAATCTGGCAACATCTGCTATCTAGGCCTAAGTAGTATCTAGCATTTGCTTGCATCAAGCGAAGGAATGCAGAATGTCATCTACATAATCTACATAATAAGGTTGAACTCATAAGAGCAAGTAAGTAAGTAAGTAACAATCACTTTAATCGCTTTTCGTTCTTCGTGCACGTGTTATGTCTTTGCTACGGTGCCTAACAATTTCGTCTAAACCATTGATTGTTGATGGGTAAAATGAAAGAATCCGTGTTTCTGCTAAACGCGTATGTTTTAAATCAAACTATGCTGCGCTCTAAATTTCGAGGCTGGCCTCGAAATTGACAGCAAGAAACGATAGAATGGCCTATTTATTTCCTGGATGCGGCCCTTCAGAGCTAAGCTAAATTGTTTCAAAGTGGACAGCAACAATCACTGCGGAGCACGTGGCTTATCATTGCTACCTTGCAAAGAAGTCCGCACTAATAAGTCCTCTCCAAGTGAAAACAAAACAATAATGAAGCATTGTTATGCCGCCGATTTACTTTCTTCTTCTCCAAGAAAAGAACAAGAATTTCATAAAGAAATACATAAACTGCTTATGCAAAAAAGATTATCAATCGTATGCATAATTAGAATTTCATACGTAAGACTAACATGATGGCAGTATGGCGTTGTCGGATCCTTTGTTATTGGCTTTATTTTACTGCTGATGGCTGGGAAATGAAGGCCCATTTTGCCATGAAGGCCCTTTTACGGCGAAGCCGGGGGGGGCGCCCCCTACGCCCCCCCCCCCGTTAAATACGCCTCTGCAGTTGAAGAACGGAGGACACAATCACTACGCATATGAGCCATCATAACCAATGCTCCGATTACGCTCTTATTATTAAAAGCGACGTAGATTCTAGAAGTACAGCACAAATCAACTAAATAGGTCTAAACATTCAAACATGCAATACGACCATGGTCGATTTTTTTTGGGAGGGGAGGATGGGAAGCAACAACTACCATCCCACCATCACACCCAAGAAAAACATATCATTCTGAAAAATGGACCTCGGAAAGACCTAAATTTATAAAATTAATTTATATTTATAAATTTATAAATATAAATGAATTAAAAAAAACTAATGATATTTTGGCACAGCTTGGGGGGGGGGATTGTCCTTAAATCCGTTGATCCCGTGTAGACACCAGGGCCACCCCCCCCCCCCTGCCCCCACCATCGCCACCACCTTACCGGCTGCCAATGAAAAGTATAACTGTGCGTACAGACTAACGACCACCCCTGTTGGATTGTGGTGTTTACTGATTTGTTACTTGTACCAATGAAACAAGATGATGTACTTTGTTTCTATGATGCTCCAAGCTGCATATTGGATGAAAAAATCGTGACACACTTGCTATCAAAAAACGTTTGCCATTATGAAATCGCAACATTATTATTTTCATAGACGAAAGACGAAGCTCTCTATTGGGCTAAAGTTTACATTAGGCACATACTTGATATCCTTACGATATCGATTCCAAATGGCTCCAAAACCTTCCTAAATACAGGGACAGTTGGTTTTAGAGCGCGGAAATGTGTTAAAACGACTTAAAATGGTCGATTTGTAGCGCTACAATCCGTACAACTATACGGTGTTTGCGTTCGCTCGAAGGGCCTGCAAGGCACCTTATATTTTTTTTTCGTAAACAGTTCCAATAGGCGGGTTGTTATTGTCAGTTTTGTTGTTATTGTCAGTTAGGTTAGGTTAGGTAGGTTTGGGGTTTGGCATTTCATACTGAGGTAGTTAACTGGTTGGGGTTTAGCATTTCATACTGGGGCAGTTAATTGGTTAGGTTAGGTTAATGAGGATTTAACGAGTTTCCGCAATTTGGGATCAATTTCTGTGAAAATTAAAGGTAGATTTTTTTCTCTTTTTTCGAATTTCTGGCCATGTGCGTAAAGTAAACTTTTTCCCTCTATTGTTTATTTTACCATCGAAAGTGATCGTGGAATGAAGTTATAATTCTGCCTTTATTGTGTAGCGCTGCCCCTGCATTCTAAATCCGTTAGCTATGCACCTAATATGCACTATTCCGTTGCCTCACACGTTTGTCGAATTGATACTACAAAAACTGTTACACTAAATAATCGATTATACAATAATTACCTGATTAGCAGGAGCCACATAACTACCCGAATTGCCAATACGCGTAGAATACTGGGAGTGGGACAGTCTTGCCGGCAAACCGTAAAGTAGCCGCCATTTTTTTTCAGTGGTTCGCCCAAAGCCGAACAACAGATATTCCGTTTTCCGTGGATGTTGTCAAAACCTGAAATAAGCTGGGCCAGTTCCGGTTCAACTTTTTTTTCATACAGAAACATAATTGGCAAAAATTTTTAGTCAAGGACCTAGAGCCATTCATATGCAAACGATTTAATCATAAACTGTTGCCTACCAAAGCCTACAATTTGCTGGCACGTGTTCTCATTGAAAATCAAGGAACATCGACTGCTATTCAGGCACTTCCGGTCTGGCGCTAATAATTGATACGCATGACCCGTTCAAATAAACGACTCGAGTGGGACTTGACGTCATTAGACAATCGCCACGACTCAACCCCCGTCTGTATCTCAAAAAGTGCTTTTTGCTATATCTCAAAAACTGATTTATGCATAAACTGCATAAGCAGTTAAAAATGCCGAAGCCGCCAGGCTAAACGTTTCAACTTTGGTCTACAAAAGAAGCGTATTTATTTACGGCCCCACAGAAATATTTAAATGTCAGTGTCTGGACACCGAGTCCAGAAAAGGGGTCGGGGCTGCATCATGGGGTTGCTGATCCTGTGAGCTAAGGGAAAAGTTTTTTAACGAAACTTAATTGGTTCAAACACATGAGTAACCAGACAGTAACAGTGTTGCAAACGGTGCATCTAACACCACCCGTGCGTACAACGCACTTCAGAAAGCAATACAACATTATTAGACAGCGCACATTTTTTTTCATGCGACGATGCTTTAGCGTGCCAATTTTTAAAAAGCTGCATCCAGTGATTTGCGCCACGGGATGCGCTGATTGAGTGAGCGAAGCGAACGAAAATCAGCGTTTGTTAGCCTGTGTGTGCAAAAATTGGATTGAACAAACTTAATTCGATGAAAGCCTTTGTTAGCCAGTGTGCACAAAATTGGGATTTCAGAAACTTAATTCGGTGAAACATGGACATACACATGAGCATCCAAACCGTACCAGTGTTGCAAACGGTGGATCCGAGACCGGCCGTGCGTAGCACGGGCTTCCTCTA
>JAHWFP010262966.1:0-10562 GCA_023313725.1 Lithobius niger | reverse complement strand
GTTTATGCATGCAGTCGATTGTTGCTGGCCACTTTGGAACAATTCAAGTCAGCTCTGAAAGCCTGCATCTGCGAAATAAATACGCAATTCTATCGTTTTTAGCTGCCAATTTCGAGGCCCCACAATGCAGCTTAGTTTGGTTTAAAAATATATACGTTTAGTTGAAACACTGATTCTTTCATTTTACGTTCAACAATCAACTTTTTAGCTAAGACATAACACGTGCACGAAGAATGAATCTGGAGTTTGCCGAGTGGCATTGTTCCCTAAATACAATGGTTAAAACAATGTAAAACAATAAAAATTATCGTTTAGGGTCCCGTATCTCCGGAATGGATCGACCAATCGAAAAAGTGGTCCCTGTAAGGTTGAAGCCCAGGAAAATTTCTGGCACAGATCATGTTTCAGATTTTAGGTAGATGCAGTAGTTTTTTCTGAAACCGTGTCAGCCAAGAACAACAACAACAACAAGTGAACAGTTTTCATATTTACGTGTGGCTTCCTACGTTTACTCTTGCACGGAATTGCGTAAAAGTTGGTGTAAAGTTTGGAAAAGTTACTATCTACTATCTGGCCAAGTTTGGTTGAAATATATTGAATAAAAACGGAGAAATTAATAGTTTTAGTTTTGCTGGAGAGAGGACTTCAATCATGTGTATGATTATGAGCATGGCGACCACTAGACACGTTGTGTCTCTACAGCAAAGGTAGTTTGGCTGTTTTCAGCCACCTGAGGATAAATAACAAAGCGACAGAAAAGGCTGAAACTTGTTTCATCCGTTGACGCTGTTCGGCTGACAACATATAGTCACTGTTGGTGACACTGCTTAACGTTTTCTTTTTGAAAAAAAACGACATTGAATAACTTTGATATTTGCCTAACTACTCACGGTAACACTTTTTTTGTATTACGAAAATAACTTCTTCCATGCGGTGAATAAAGCTGGAATAAAGCTTAGCTCATTTTACAGGTATTGCTCTGGAGATGTGACCGTTTCATATGGCCTTCTTCTAATTGGTCAAGTGGTTCAGGGGTTGCGGACCTGTAAACGACCAAATTGTTTTACATTGTTTTAAACATTGTTTTTATGCAACAATGCCAAACTGAACATTAAATAAACCCGTGCGTTTTCAAGGAGATACTGCAATGCTAAGAAAAACTGCTCGTATGAAAAAAGGTGACTGCTGTGCTCTAAATGTAACGAAAGTAAAAAAAAATAGACCAGAAAACTAGATTGGGTGTTTCCATCTCATAATTACTAAGAATAAAATGAGTTTCATCAAATTGGACCAAAAAAATCTGATATCTACCCCAAAACAAAACTTGTTAAAGATTCCCGTCAAGCTTTTCGGCCGTGTGAAGTCGTGATATCAAATGCTATAGCTCATCCCACCGAGTAAGACTTCAAACGTTAATTGAAATAATTGAAAATTGCGCTGTATGAAATTTTCATATATTTCATTTAACCTTCGAACTATTACTCGGTGGGATTAGCTTGGCGAAAGAGCTTGGCGTTCGATATCACCACTTCACGCGGCCGAAATGCTTAGCAGGAATCCTTAATAAGTTTTGTTTTGGGGTAGATAGAGTACTATCTTAAACGATTTATCTAATACCCTCAAGCAAACCGCTCTCTATTCCCATGTCCCCATTCAACTAGCTGCGCTTTCGACTTCGTTTTAAGGAAGTGACAGGTTCCGCTCTAGCTTCGTGACGATTAAGCGCACTCGTTTCAACCAATCCTTAGGAAAGCAATCTTTAGAGCGACGTAGAAAATGGGTTTTAGGGGGATACATGCAGGTTGTTAAAGCGCTTCAACTCCTCACGTCGACGTAACGAGGTGGTTTGAGATAAAGCGACTTGAAAGTGGTGTTAGATGGTTACACAGACCGTGGGTACACGGAGGTTTCTAAAGTCGCTTTATCTTACGTCGACGTAGATGTAGTGCTAGAGCGCTTTAAGAACGTCCGTGTAACCACGTACCAACAATTTCAAGTCGCTTTATCTCAAAGCACATCGTGATGTCGACGTAAGGAGTTAAAGCGCTTTAACAACCTAAAACCCTTTATCTACGTTGCTGTAAGGACTGCTTTCCTTTGATTGGTTGAAACGAGTGTGCTTAAACGTCACGAAGCTAGGGCGAGACCTGTCACTTCCTTAAAATGAGGTCGAAAACCCAGCTAGTTGAATGGGGACATGGGAATAGAGAGGGGTTTGGTTACTGGGGGATTAGATAAACGCGACGCTACATCGACTTAGCAGAAACTACCGTGTACACGTTGTCGTTTTAACTCACTCCAACTTAAATGTCCGTGTAACCACCTCACTCCTAAAGCGACGTGAGCTCAAGTCGACGTAAGATAAAGCGACTTAAAAAAACCTCCGTGTACCCTCTGTCACAGTCGTTCTTAAAGCGCTCTAAGCACTACATCGATGTAGGTTAAGTCGACTTAAGATTAAGCGATGGAAGACCTCCGTGTACCCTCGGTTTATAATTTTGACTCAGTTGGATAACAACTGTTTCTTGAATCTATTTTTAACTTAAGCTTATTCGCATGCTTACGAGAGACCACGTGCCCGTGGTGAATGACGCACAGCGAAAAATGTCATAATTATCCCCACCCACTCTAAACCGGATTTATTATTTTTTTTAATATTAGTGCACCACGTAGCACCTCCCTCCCCCTCCTTCTTTCCACGCGCAGAACGAATTTAATCATCCGTCAAACCGAAGTCCTGAGATTAAAGCGTCATTACCGTTCAATTTAGGAGGAGGTTGTTGCATGCACGCCAGTTTTTCTCCGCCCCGCTTAATTGGACGTAAGGCTAATTGGGATATCTCCAACCGCTCCCAGTGCAGCTTGCAGCTACGATATAACAATTACAATTTCGCCTCTCATTCCCTTTCACCAAACGATTGGGTGGTGATGGTGGGAGGAGGTGGGGGGGGGGGGGGGAGACGAAAAAAAAAAGAAAATGTGTATCATATTTTGTTATGCTGAAGGTGCGTGCTTCCGTGCTGGTCGGCCGGCTTTCCTGTGTTACACGATTTTCTTAACATTCAGTCAAACCATGAAGTAGTACGAATGAACTATTTTAACTGGCCCGCGGTGTATTTTAACGTTTGACCAAATCGTAGGCTTCGTTCGTCCTTTTAATTTGTGACCAAGATAAGAATTTACAACTGGTGCCTATAGACTCGAGCCAACTTGATAAAATCACAGGAAAGTCAGGAGTATCCAGTTTACCGCTATCTAGTTCTGCCTAGCCTTTATACTTTCAACCAGCGAAGGAAGACACAAATAAATTTCTTTTTATGAAACAAGCAAGCCACGCGCCTCCTTAATTATTGAGTGTAAAGTTGGTGCATCCACGTGCACCAGAGACCAAGCGGCAGAGTTAAGCCTATAACATAATCACGGGCGCTTTTTTCTATATATCGACCGTTTTAAAACGCTGATTTTGAACCGCTAGATGGGCGCCATCAAGTAACCGTGATATCGTTAACCTTGCCCGATTGCTCCCTGGTGCACGTGGGCGCACCAACTTTACACTCAATAATTAAGGAGGCACGTGGCTTGTTTGTTGTGTAAAAAGAAATTTCTTTGCGCATTTCTTCGCTTGTTGAAATTAAGTGCTACATAGAACTAAATAACGGTAGGCGTCGCTAGATGTAGCAGTTGCCATTCGGTGAATAGCCCCCTTTAATGTTAAGTTGCGGACAGCTGAAGCATTGTTTTATCCATTAAAAGTTACGTTTTCAGTTTACTGCCAACAATCATTCCTTTTACAATCATCGAATACCCTCATTATTAGAAGAGATTGTGTAGTCACCAGCTATCCGCATTGTTCATGCAGGCTGATGGCTGGGGTGGCCTGTGTGTACGTTGTACAACACTGGCTGTTCTACAACTAGTTTTTTGTATTAATGTAGATGAATTCAGAAAATAATTGCAAATGTTAAAACTAAAAGGCATTACTCTCAAGTTCACACGTTTGGAAGCAACGCGGTTGCCTCTTTTATCATTTCTACAACAATTCTCGGGCGTGGTGTGACATAGCTATCCATACGCGGTCGTAAAGATCAGTGTTGGATTCGTTCGCTTGCGTCCTGTAGGGCAGTGACACGACGTAGTATTATTGTATATAACTCTATGGTGGAGCCAGTTACTGGGTTAGCTGCAAAGTGCACTGGTGGGGAAAAAGAAAATCGTCTTACTGAAGCCAATGCTATTAGACTGGATTTCTTAGGCCTAAAACGCGCGATTTTTTTCGGTTTGTTGGCAGTTGCTGACATTTTTAAGCAAGTATAATCTTTATTTTCCAATTACAACCTAAGCAGCATAAGGGATTGGAGAAAACAACGTTTTTTTAAGTATACGAAATCCACTCTCGAAGCACTGGCTTGATTAGAAGTGCCGTTGTTTAACCCACCATTTCAATCTAGTGCCCCTTGCAGGTATCTCTCTTGTAGCCATATGACTTCACTAGACGCTGCTCTTTTCATGAATTGCTGTGCAAGACGGCGATAGTAGTGTTATGGCCCGGGGTGTCTAGTTTTTTACCACATTAGTATTGGGAGTGATGGTCATTCAGGGGCACATTTTAATCCTGGGAGGGTAGGCGCGTGCATCTACGAGTTTCTTGGTGGTGTGGCACCCCGTCTTTAAGCCCAGGACTCATTCCGGGCAGTTGTGCGTTGCGAGTGTGGGCAATTGACAATTTTCCTGCGCGGCCAGTGGATAGCGGGCTTTTCCCTCCTCCTTGGCTAGCCGACTTCTGTTTTCCATCAGCGGCGGTCGTTAGGGAGAAAGAGGGAAGGCGAGCAAGCGGCCTGCTATAGCGAAAAGTTGAGAGTCCAAAATAAAAGCGTAGAGACACAGCTGTAAGTTAACAAGGTTTGTAACCGAATAGGGTATCGAGAAAATGTTTGTGTCTGCCTCGTTAAAGAGCTAAAGGGGTTGGTGTTGAGCTGCTGGGATCGGGATGGAACGTAGTTGCAGGCTAGCAGCGCTCGACTCGGCTGGCTTCCTGTCTTAAGTTGTGTATTGAGCTGGGGGTGTATAGTTGTCAGGTTCATGTTTCCCGTGAGGCATTTGTGTGTCAGTCAGTGTTTTAAGGACCTATTCAGTCAAAAACCGGCTGACACATGAGGTGGGGTGCATCTACGAGTATTGACCGGGGTTAACATCAACCCCTTGACCGATTCTCGTAGATGTCCGTGGACAATTATCCTTTTTACTGGATGGTAGCTAGAAAAAATAACTGAAGGTACATACATACTCTACTCCTAAGGTGTGTGCATGCACGTGTAAAAGTGATAGACGGAGATGTTTTACGAACAAGGTTTAATAAAAGTGTAGGGAGGTATACGTATATATTACAATAATAAAGGGACAAGGATATTAAAAAAAAAAAAAAAAAAACCCTAACAAGTATGGTATAGGAGATGCCATAGTTTTGGAGTCGGTCTTCAAGTAGATTGTTGCCGGGTAGAGTTTAGGAGTTGTTTCCAGTCAGGTTGTTACAAGGTAGAGTTGGTCTTCAGTCAGGTTATTATAGAGTAGAGTCTGGAAACAAGGCTGAAAAAAAAAAAAAAACATAGTTAAGTAACTAGAAAAATACTAGGGAAATAAGACCAGAAAAGTGTATATGTCGGAACTTACCTTAAAAGTATAGACGTAGACTGTTAGATTTGGAAACCATTTCTTGCCTGTAAAGGAAAAAAAAAAAAGACGTGAACAGTAGGTAATGTATTTACTAGCAATACTCCCTGATCCTCAGCTAGGCTTTCCACGAGTTGTGTGTGCGGGTGAGTGGTGTAGGATAGGATAGGGTAGAAGGTGTGAACCGTCTCCAAAATGGCCCTGAAAAATACGAAAAACATGAAATTAACCGTTTGAAACATGTACGAACAGTATGAGGTTTTATTACGGAGCGGCACCAGGCGGAATAGTCATGTAAGTCGAAGACAAACGTAGTGTAGACTGAGACGGCAGGACGTGGGTGAAGCCTGGCGAAGTAGCGGAGGGGTAACTGTAAGAATAAACCATCCACCGCCAGTTCTCTGAAGGGAGAACTGACGGCTGCAGGTAATCCCCGGGAGCTTCCGGCGAAGGGGATAAGAAGGTATGCCCTGTAAAGAAGTGATATCGAACGGTCATATTGCGCGTCTACGGTCTGGCTACCATTTGGAAGGTTTCTAACATCGGAACAAGTTGTAATAAGTGGTTAAAAAAAAAAAGGAATACAACTCGCTTCGATGTCAGTTCCTCTTCCAGCCGATACCCAGGCGATACCGTTAGGAGGCCCGTAATCCGCTGCGACATGTAAGGGATAAATGCTATCCGTTGACGTGTCGTGTTCATCGCCCGAATTTGGGCTCTCAAATCGCTAGTCGTTCGAGAGGTTCCAACGGCTTTTTTTTTTTCCGTTGGTTCAAATTGCATGCCGCGTAGTCGAAAGTAAGTCGGCTAGGTTTCAGGTAGAAAACTAGACGTTAACGTAGTTAATAAATAGATATGACCAAAACAGAATAGGGTATGAACAGTAATAAACAACAGGACACAAAATAAAATTTAATACATGTAGGATGTTTATTCGATCAATCAGGGTACAGTAAAATACACTAACAGTATATGAGGTTGAAGACCTCCTACTTGAAAAATATATACTAACAACATATGGGTTGAAACGAACAAGCATGTACAAAATCTATATACAATATCAAAGTTTAAGATACATAGAAAAGAGGGTTTAAGACCCTACTCTACAACTCGAATGTATACATTTTAAAAACAGCTAGTAAAGAGAGTTTAAGACTCAAAATAAAAAAAAGCAGCAACTTGACAACGTTTTTCCCCTCACAGTCAATTATAACAAGGATTTACAACATTGAATACAATCTTTATCTACGAAAGGTGTAGGCGTGATAAATTTAAAATGTTTCTTTACAAAACGAATGACTCGACGGTCATTAAAGTCTTTCGTCATGGGATGAAAATTTTGTTGGATGCGTGTCATGGGGAGACCATGGGCTTTATGGTAGAGAAAATAAAGACAGTACTGGCCGCATACCGTACTACACGCCCCTTGGTAAGTGTGTAGATTATAATGTTTGAAGGTAGAATTTCTACGTAGGAAACGAAGGATGTGTACGTTTTTAGGTTTCAGACCATAACTGTCAAAGTAGTCGACGGACGCTTTGAGGTGGTCAAAATAGATGGCGACCCAATGACTCCCTGGTTTGGAAGAAGGGTCCAAATTAACGATGTAGGCAGAATGACTAGCTGTTCTAGGTAGTTGGTCGCAAGCATACACATCACCGAATAAAGGTCCGAGTTTCTTGTGACTGCTAGCTGCAGCTCTTAATTGATCAGTTTGCATGTTTTTAGTGTTCGTATATGATATTTCTAGATTGATCAATTTCCAGGACGGTTTGGTGGACCATATAAAGCACTAAATTGATCGTTTCCGGAAGCGCTTCTTTAAAACTAATGTCGATACGAAGAGATCCTTGACGAATAAGGTTGTAATGACACTCTCCTTGGCTTTTATCGGCAGTCAAGTCAAAGGCGTATAACGCATTGCCTTCTGGGTAGTCGGCGTATGGGATGGGTGGAGGCGAGCCCGAGACCAATTTGTTGGTATCTTGAAAAAGTGAGTAATAATTTCGTACGTATAAAGAATTTGTATAGTCTGGTTTGTACGGAATAGAGGGAATAGTTTTTCCATCGGCTTGCAGGGCGAGGTAATTAACGTCGTAGTGGGCGAAATTGTACGGATTTTTTGTATAACTACCATTGTAGCCACTATTTGAAACCAGTCCGAGAAGACAAAACGAAGGCATGTTTCCTAGGATGGCATTGTCGAGGTTCCCTTGCAAGCTGCCTTGAGGTAGGGTAAAAGTCTTCATTTCCACGCGGCGGATGGGATATTTTGCGGATCCTTCTTTTAAAGCTTGGCTGAACCCGATCAACACGGCCGGTGATGGTGTGACGCGACGAACGAACAATGTTGCGCTAACGATGTTGACACGGTAGCTCGGGGTGGCCTCGTGGGTCATTAAACAGAACGCATCTTTATTTCTATTTAATTTGAGACGTAGGTCAACGTTGTTCAATAAGAGTCTGTCTTGTTGAAACAGGTCGCAGTGGGGGCGACCGTACAAGTCTATAATTTTACTATTTTTGATACGTTTGGCACGTTCTTTAAGACCATTATTACTCCCACCAGGATTAGCACTATCGAAATTACCGGCAGTATCGGCCTGCCACAACTGACTGGAAAGGTGGCCATTTTTAGCATCGGAACCGTAGGTCAGTAATGTTTCAAAATAAGAACGAAAGGCATAACCGTTGTCACTGTTGGATACTTGTTTTCCATTTAGGGTGCAATCGCATTGCGAAAACAGAGAATGCAGAAGTAGATTTACTGGTCCAATTTTATCAGTGTCAAGTAAAGTCGTCGCCACGCCTTTAACTACTTTGCACTGTACGTGTATAAAAGATTGACTCAAATCCAACAGACAGTCAGCAGCTCCGGGCACTACGAATTCGATAGGGGCGCTGTCAGATAATGTTGCTAAGGGGTGATATTCGACCAGGGTGTCATCGTTTACAGTCACTTGTACTGGTGGTGTCGTAAAAAGTTCCAGTTCTTCCTTAGTGCATGGGACGGAATCACGGTCTGGTTTCAACGACATGATGACGAGGAATGAAAAGGGATGTAGTACGGTATGGGCCTAAATACTTTTTTTAATCGAAAAAGTCCGCCTTTCTTCTAGGTTTACTTCTTCGTTGGGGAGGGTGTTGTAGCAACTTCACCTTCTTCTTCTCGCTTCCGGACTGGCAGCATTTTCTCTTCCTTTTCCTTTTGCGACCCGTTCCCATCTGGCCTCCCGTAGCAGCAGCTACGGCATCGTTTTTAGCAGCCCTCCATCTCGTCCGAGCAGCGTCTTTAAGCGATTGACCAGACTCGACATCGTCTATTATTTTCCCTCCTGATCTTAAAGCGTATCGGCCTATCCCCATTAAACCTCTTTTAAGAAACGGGACGGCTGAGCGAAAAATTCCTCCCAAAAAATCTCCAAATCCCCCCGATCCTCTTTGTATACGTCCCCCGGTAAAATAAGCGGCACCTCCTCTCTGGCTAGGGCAATAGTGATGCAGACATACGCGAGGATCTAATCCTTGGTAAGGGACTCGCATTTTTTTTTTCTTCTAAGGACGACGTCTAAAGTGTAGTGTCAGGCTAACTTCTCCGGACTGAAATGGAATGTCCATTCCCATATCCGACATTATATACACTCTTATAGTCTCGAAATTCAAACGAGCTAGAGGTCTGTAGTAAGGCTTTGTAAAAATTTCGTTAGTCCTGTCCCCCATTCCAACCCGCACCACTCGTAATAAAGGCGCCAGAACGTCCCCCACTAGAGTTTCGGCCACAATGTCCGAATAAACGTAGAGGGAATTCACTCCTTCGCTCAAGTTAAGTTTTCGCTGGGCGGTAAGGGATTGGTGAAAAAACCTGTCATAGGGTAAACCTACTCTTCTCCCTAAAACGGTGTTTAAGCTTATGGCTAATATTTCTAGAGCAATAAATTTATTGCTGGGTGATAAGATGGTGGGGGGGAAATAAAGGGACACGTAGTCCTCAGTCTCGCTGTAACTAAAATAAGGATATCTATCTACGCGGATTCTATTTTTAATAGCTTCGTTCATTCTTTCAACAATTTCGGAGCCTTTCTGATAATAACCCGAAGGTAGACCGACTGCCAGATCCGAGGCAAAAGTAACGTAAGAGATCCACCACCCTCCATCATTTTGAGATTCCAAAACTGTTTCCACGACGACCGTGGCGTCCTTTACAGCCTCGTAATAGCTTTCTTTCATCGCTTTATCTTTTCTCCCCCAACCCAGAAACGTAGCTAGACTGTACGATAAACATAAATTAGCATTGGGGTGCAACTTGTGACTGATTTTCACTAGTTTATTTACGGAATCGTAAGCAAACACGATGGAAGGCATACCTAGTTCTTGTTCCACGTACGCGTTTAAAAATGTCAAAACGTTATCCATAGTGTACCCCACTAGAGAATATTCAGTGCCCAAAACCACTAATGTCTTACTCCCCCTCCCCTCCTCCTCCTCCTCCTCTTCGTGTCCGAGCTGGTTGAGGATCTGCATTTTATTACGTTCTATCTTTTCAAATTCTTGAAAATCGTATCTAGGGAATTTAACGTAAGTACGGGTCCCACATTTTAACGTCACTCCGCTGCCGTAAGCTACATTTGCCCAATTTCTCGAATATTGGATCTCACTCAGACCGACTTCCCAACCACTACCGGAAAGGTTTATTCTTTGAGCTAGTTTCGTAGTGTAATCGTTAAGTGAGTTTGTAGGGAAAAGGTCTAAACTAGCATTCGCTGGTAAGGTGACGTAAAAGTTATCGCCATCCATTATTTTATAAATTTTTCAGGTCTTTAGCCGGGATCCAACGATTATGACTCTTACTATAACCTTCGAAAGACACGAGATACTTTTTGTTGCGTCCGACACCT
>JAHWFP010262965.1:14450-33201 GCA_023313725.1 Lithobius niger | reverse complement strand
CAGTAAAACCTCAAAATAGAGCCTGACGAAGACAGTTGGGAGACGTGTTTCATCATTCTCCAGGCAAACTGTCGAAAATTTGCGGAAAATTGACAGATTTCCTTCCCGTTGTGAGATTGTGCGTATAATTATTTTGGTGGTTCGATTTTCCGAACTCTCGCAGTATAATGTGTTTATGTAATTTCAACCTGATTTCATCCTCATCCAGGCTGAATAATGGAGGTGCTGGATTTGGATTTCTTAACTCCAGGGGAAGATGGAGGGGTGGCTTGGAGAGAGTCAGGTGGTTCTAGCAAACGTCGACGTTTCCATTCTGGGGGCCGTTTAGTGCGAGTGGGTGACTTGGCCATGGAAACATTGTCTTGGGTTGAGAGTTCTGCAGATTACTCCCCTTCTTTCATATTGATGGGACTCTTTGTCGTTGAGAGTGTTTCAGTTAAGGAGTTTTCCCGGGTCTTGACTTCATTTGGCTGTTAGGGTGTCACACTGGTAAACTGATTTTGTGATGCACTCGTCGTTGTAATGGACTGCTTACTCAGTTCTTGTGAAGTCGGCATTGAAAGGCCTGCGGGTTTTAATGCCAAAGAGGAATTATATTCGGACGAAGGAGCTTGATGGGCTTTTGCCTTGGTGGACAGGATGACGAATGCCATGGTAGCCTAGGGGACTCCAGACGAAAATGAACATGAATGCCGCAGACTCAATTTTTTTCCTCAGCAGTCAGTGGACGAACGCAAATGCGAATGCCGCTAGAGCTTGATGGGCTGTTGGATAGGAGGACAAATGCCAATTATGCCATGGTAGCCAGGGGGACATCAGACGAATGCCGCTGACTTAGATGAGTCGCAATGAAGAGGACAGGTCACGTACAAGTGCGAAAGCGTTGCAGCTTGAGGTGTAGTGGCGGTGGAGTTCAGTCAGACGAATGCCATGGTCGTTTGAAGCGCTTCCGACGAATGCTGGTGTCGTAGACCTTGGATGTGAGTAGACGGTCGGCAGATGAATGCGAATGTGAATTCGAATGCCGCGGTATCAGTTGCTAGAAGCGCAGAAGAGCAGCAGGTTCAGGGTAGACGGTCCCAATCCAGCCTCGAGGTGGAATGATGACGCAACGGCGGTTGCTGACGATCCAAGGGTGGACGAATCCAAATGCAATTGACCCCGCAGCTTGAACTATCGGTGACTTCAGGTCTCCATTGGTGACTTCAGGTGGCTGACGAATGCGAATGCTGATGGTGCCTCCTGGTGATGGAATTGAAGAAAAGCATGGAAAAGAGAAGGCATTCGTGATGAATCAGAATGCGGGAACGAGAGAAGGCAGCGGCGACCGTCTGACAGGTCGTCTTGAGAACAAAAGATGGATTTGCCTTCGAGCAAGCTCTTAAGTAAGGAGGGCTGCGCATGTGCAGTGGGTTGTGGAGCTGGACGGATCGACGCAACTTAAATTCTCAAGGCAGAGAGAGAATAAAAATACAAAATTGACAGGTATAGGATTTTTCCAGAGCAACAGGAAAAAAAAATTCCGCAAGCCCTCACAGATTTCTTAAAAAAAAAAAAGGCCCAAGAACCAATTTTCTCGATCCTCCACATCAAGTACGGCCCCAAAGGTCTATTTCCTCACCGTTAGTCTTTCCCTAGCTAAAAATCCTTTTTAAAATGTGGCGTCTAGGAGATTTTCTGCTGAGTATAATGGAACTTTATTTACGAACGACCCGAAACTATATGATGCTTTGCGCGCTGACAATAACCATGACGTTTCATCTCTGTGTGTGCATGTACTAATTTGCTAATAATTACCATGAGATCAAAAATCTAAACGCGTAATGCGGTAAAAATTAAAATTAATTATTCGAATAGATAGCCGAAGCAAAATTATAAGACACTAGCCTACAAAATTATAAATTATGATGTTAAAATACGAAAATCATTCCGGTTGATGACGACACAATTAATGTGTTCATGTTTGTTCGTCTATTAGGCACATTGCCAAATGAGACAGTACTACGTTCTTTGCTGCGAAGAACGCAGCTCCTATATCAGATGATCTTGGTGTTCATATATGTGAGGAAGGCCACCAGCGCGAACTGTTATAAGGCAGGCTGGGTGTCCCTTTTAAGGGGGTGGCAGTAGCTTCACCAGGGTTGCTTCACCATACACGCTTATGGTACATTTACACAGTGAGAATTCCAAAAAAGCTATCAACCTTACACGATTATATCTAAACCAAACTACAAGGTTTCGATGAGCAGTCCATAATGTCATACCAGCCAAGTTAGGCAAATTAAGAGGCTAAAACAAGAAAATTATCGGCAACAGAGTGAACCATAGTTTTGTGTTAACGTAATTTTGGTAGCACTTCAAATAGGAAGTTACCTAAGAACTTCAACAGAAGCTGGCAGGAACAAATAACATCAGTCGAAGCCACAAACTGGAGGAACACATCCAACGCTTTCCGTCTTTCATCCAGATTTGCAGACTGTTGCCGTAACGAGGACGGAAGTTGAGGAAAGCCGATGTTAGAGTACTGTCGGTGCAATTTTGTGTAAAAGTCTTCACACTCTCGAAAAGATTTTGATGTCTGAAATTTCCAAGTAATAAAAATTCAGTAATATTATACATTACTAAAAAGCACAAGCTGCAGAGAAAACCGCTCTGAAAATATACCCAACTACAGTAGAAACACAAACACAGCATTGCCTGAACACCCTTTCTTAATCAGATCAGAAAGTTACAAATTTCCAAAAAGGACAGTTTTAGCCGACCAAGTTTTATTTTTGAACAGGCCTAGCACAGCCCAAACAAATTTTCTACGGCTGTACCGATTCAGATAGGCTACCGTGTCAGGAAATATGCAGATATTCAATGTATCGGTTTCGGATCTGAATCGGTATTTTTTAGCGATTCATTTGCAGATACAGTACCACACTTGAACCTTGATGAAAGATAACTTTATGCTTCCTGCCTATTGATAATGCCACAGTTTTGGAAAATGAAGTGCAACACAAAGTCTCATCCTGAATGTAATCAGTATCTGCATCGAGAACTTTCTGCTCCCTACATTCAAACTACCATGATTCTGTAACTAACAGTACAACACGAAGTCTCGTGCAGAACAGTACTACACGCAGGCATCGTGCGGTATTAAATCGGTAGATGTGGTATCAGTACAGCCGTAAATTTTCCGTTAAGTTAAGCACAAAAAAACTTTAAAACTGGTAGATCACTGACACCATATACTATCAGGAGTGTATAGAAAACAAGAGGAGGGTGTGTGGCTAATCTATGTTAGGAGTGCGTATTTATGCACGCCGTGCTAACGCCAGAAGGTGCAGCAATACTGTGCCTGCACCTAGTTGTCTAAAATCAAAATTGTAACGTATCAAGAGAAGCAGATACGAAAGTTTAGTGTGCCACGTAAGCGTCGCTCTATTTTATTGTTGGCTAGGGGTAGTTTACGAACAACAGATTGTCTGCTGAATTTTTTATTTTTACTTTGACATTGTTTCCACTTTAAACACCTATTGTTTAAAAAACAAAGGACTTATATTAGCCTTGAGAAATGTGGCGCACACCTCTAACCTTCTTTCTCATACAGGTGGCAACCTCTGCTAACGTTTTAAATCTAATACTGTAGACCGATGAAATGTTTATTTCAGAGTTTTAGAATGGAGCTAATCGTTACTTGTAGTAAAGTAGTTCTAAAATTAAACAAATGTTAATTCTAAAACACATTAGCAGCATTATGAGGAAAAATAATACAGTTTTACCACCAGTTGGGACCAAAATTACCTGTTCTTTTTGAATTTTTGCACAAATCCGTTCTCCTTTTCAGAAAAAGTAAAAAAAAAAAAAGACGTTACATGCACTAGGAATTTCAAACGGCATGCTAGGAGGAGCAGCAAACTGCCGGTCTATATATTTGAATGATTATGGAGCTCCCACTTTGCATGGATTTTTGAGATAAGTTTGCCACGTAGGAGGCAATGCGATCGTACGTAGGACCTGCAAAGGTTCAATAGGGGAACTTGCCAACTGGAGAAACGTTTACTCGCCAAAGACTACAACACTCAGAGATGGGGCTCATTGTTGGTGTTCGGACGAAGCAGTACTGAAGTCATATTCCAAGCAATAGCAAGTGTTAGGGATTCTGGTGGGGCTGTGCAATACCGTTAAGGCCTTCTCCGCCTAGTCTTTCCGCATACTAATGTTGCTTCAACATTAAACAGCATTAGCGTGACGATGCACTTGAGAAAGTTAAATGCATGCAGAAACATGTTATTCAAATATTTACTGTTGTGATAATTTTTGTCTGACTTTTGAGCTTCCTGCACACCCGTGGGGACATAAATAATTGCCCGACGCGGTAAGGTATGTTTCCCCTTGTATTTGCAGTTAAAGAGTGACAATACAGCCACGCCCGACAACGGAACTGATGCAGCCGAGTCCTGGAGACACAGCCCTAACCTAATCAATCTAAATCTGTGTGCTATGTTACGGGGTAAAAGGAGCACGACAACAGTTTTCATCATCATCAAGTAATTAGGTTAGCTGGACCACTCTCTAACGCCTGATATCGTTCTTAAACAGAGGTGGGGATGCAAACGTGGACCGATATCCGTAGCTAATGTCCTAAATGGAAAAATACACAAAAGCAGTCAGTCCGCAGTGACGATCACTATTGTGGGGTTTTATTTAGCATAGATCATCACAGCTGAAGCTAGAGTCTCAAGGGTTACAGCTAATAAACTCCTGGTAGACGGCACTCGGTATAAGTTAACTCGCGTTCCATTTCCTTCTCAAGTCAAGATGGCGGTCTCAAGTTAAGATGGCGGAATACTCAGAATACAGTCGTAACTGCTACGTTAACACAGATTGTAACTTATCTGTTCACCCCCAACGATCTCCGTACTCTCCACGCAATAGATGGTTAAACTTTCATGATTGTCCAGAAGCCAACTTTAGTTTTACGGAATGAGGTAAACATTCTCCTTAACACTGGCCGAAACAAGGCTGAATGCCAAAACGGAAAAGACTAGGGAATCGACCCTCCCAAGTGGATCGCAGGAAGAAGAAGGAAGAGATCGGGGGAGTAACCAAGCGGCTCGACCTATTTAGGAAGGCTTTTTGCCTCGAAGACCCTTCAGATTAGTCTCTTTATTACATCAAGAATTGTTCTTCTCTTTATTAATACCTTGAAGTGTTATTCTTGTCTACTACACCAGCATTACGCTAAACCCCCCCTAGATACACCAGTAACACGTATTAACACTGCCCTTTTGTTAAAAGGAACTAACCCGCTATAGTGATTCTGTAGCACTAACCCTTTCATGTTAGATTTGCTTTGATGAAGTCACTACCGTTCCCAGTGTTAAACCCCTTATTCGAAGTGCCCCCCGCACTTGTTGTGCGGTATTATTGTTTCACATAATCCAATTTTATCGGGATGCGAGTCCGTTGATCGGATACCCGCTCTGCTGCCTGTGTAACCTTTGAAATTTCTGGTAGTGCGATGTAGCATTTAAGAGAGAAGTGGGAGTAAATGCAAAAAACGAGGGGGAACTTGTGAGATGTAATCTCGAGACACGGAAGATTTTTATGCAATTTCTCCGTTTCTCGGCGAGCCCTTTTAAACTGTATACATAGCAGCCGACACTTGTATTGTTGTAGACCCAATGCTATTGTTGTAACTGTTGTCTAGGTACGCCATGTTACTGCCCCGATCTCTTCCTTCGTCTTCCTGCGATCCAGTTGGAGGGTCGAGCCCTAGTCTTTTCTGTTTTGGCATTCGGCCTTGTTTCGGCCAGTGTTAAGAGGAATGTTTACCCCATTCGGTAAAACTAAATTCGGCTTGTAGACAATCATGAAAGTTTAACCATCCATTGCCTGGAGAGGACGGAGATCGTCGGGGATGAACAGATAAGTACCAATCTGTGTTAACGTAGCAGTTATGACTGTATTCTGGGCTTACCGCCATCTTGACTTGAGTAGGAAATGGAACGCGAGTTAACTTATACTGTGTGCCTTCTACCAGGAGTTTATTAACTGTAACCCTTGAGACTAGCTTCAGCTGTGATGATCCATGCTAAATAAAATCCCACAATAGTGATCGTCACTGCGGACTGCTTTT
Source organism: Lithobius niger (assembly GCA_023313725.1). NCBI lineage: Eukaryota > Metazoa > Arthropoda > Chilopoda > Lithobiomorpha > Lithobiidae > Lithobius > Lithobius niger. Next base: position 27,074 of record JAHWFP010262965.1, on the reverse strand, counting down.
GTACATTTTTTCTAGGTAGGACATTAGCTACGGACATCGATCCACGTTTGTATCCCCACCTCTGTTTAGGGACGATGTCAGGCGTTAGAGAGTGGCCCGGCTAACCTAATTACTTGATGGTGAAAACTTTCGTCGTGCTCCTTTTACCCCGTAACATAGCACACAGATTTAGATTGATTACGCTAGGGCTGTATCTGCGGGACTCTGCTGCATCAGTTCCGTTGTCGGGCGCGGCTGTTATCGTCCCTCTTTAACTGCAAATACAAGGGGAAACATACCGCACCGCGTCGGGCAATTATTTGTGTGTTTAATCGCTAGTTGCGAGAGTAGATCTGTTTGATACATCCGTCGCGGGAGCTCCGGTTATCACAGAGAGCACACACATATGGTGTCCCATCAAGAATGCTGAAAATGTCCAAAATTACTTGAACATTTGTAGTTATGTCTGCAGACCAGAGCCGCAAAGTAGGGCTATTTTTGATTCTGAACAACTTCAAACAAACTTTTTGAGTTGCTATAGCGTTTCAAGATAAATGTCTTATGACCCATTGCAACTTGCAGAGCGATTTCTTGAAATAACTTACTTTGTATTCAGACACTTCATCCTCATTGCACTCTTCATTAATAATTTTCATTTTTAAAATTGTATTAATGACATATTCTACTGACGTTCCACCTAAAGGCCCTTCAATTTCCTGGTAGCATGGAACCGTAATATCAATTCCAGTCACATTAGACACATTCCTGAAACGAAACAAAAAGTAAGACTCCTTGTCAGGTGTGGACATTGAACATTAACTTAAAACATACCCACCCAACTACTCTAACCCGTTACGAAATTTTCTCCTAACCCTTTCCTTCAATCTATTTTCAGCAATTGTCAAGCTTTTTTATTTACCGTACTGGTCTGAATGTACGGCGACTCAAATATAAGGCGAACTGCCGTTTTGGACTTATAAATTCAACAAAAATAAACGGGTGCGATTACCGGTATAACGCGGATGGCTTTCACCCAAGAATCTACCAGTGCCTCTATTACCAATATAATTTGTATTCGTAAATATCAACAAAATAATAGTTCAGCTAATGCCACTTCAGAATTTCGTGATTATGTCATTATAGAGTTTCTTGTTTAATTGTGGACTCCATAACAATTTTTAAAATCCAATTTTGGTTATATTTCAGTTTTTGCTAAATAGTTCAAAAACCATTTCAGCTACTGACTTCTCTTGAGCACCAATGGACAGCTCTCGAAAATACGATTGAAATGGTGTCTTTAAACTACAAAATCGGTCAAAATTTGGCCGAGTTATGGATTTGGAAGCGAATATAAGATGAAGATGCAGTTTTAATGGAACAAATGGGTAAAAAAATACCGCCTTATATTCAGGCCTGTTGGCAACCAAACACAATTACTAATTATCGACTTACACTTGCAGAAATCCACTCGCCACTCGGCAACTGCTGATTAAATTGGGTAGGTTAGCGATCAAAATATTTTTCCTAGCAGCCAATTTGGCTGGTAGATTGGTTTACACAAGGTACCAAACTGAACATATTTTCACTTTATGTTGGTGGATTTTAAAGGTTCACTATACCATTTTAAAGGTTTTTCTGCCAATTTCCCAATGGTCCAACCCTCAAGCTTCTATCTAGTTCAGTTTAGAAGTTATGAGGCAAAATGCTACTTTGATACAGAACTCTATTTTCAAAAAATATTGGATAACGCAAGAAATGTTCTGCATAGCGACTTGCGGTTTGCGGAATTTTCTTTTCAGCATGGCTAGGAGAGCTTCCAGAGAAAATTCCGTACAGTACCAATCTCGCCACCATGTGCCTGTAAGCGTTGTTTAAGATCTGCTATCGCCATTAGCCCAGTAGCAAAATATTTTCAGCCTGTCTGCGACAAGCTTTTTTCAAACTAAAAACAGCCTGCGGGAAGAGGGAGGTGTCTGCGGGTGGCAGGAAGGGTGTGAAGATGGAATTTTGCATTGTGTAAAATTTTGAGTTAGGCCCATTTGGGTTCATGAACAAGTTTCTTGCAAAAAATTTTGTCGAGACCTTTGTAGGTTGTTTTTGCTAAACAACTTGAGAACGACCAAATCTATCGTCATGACAATAGCACCATTCAAAAGCTCTCGAAAAAACGGTTAAAATGGTGTATTTGAACGTCAAAATAGGTCAATTTTTGGCGAAATTATCGCAAAAAGAAGACTAAGACAGAAAAAGTGCAGGATAAATCGTACTGCAACACTGCCAGCCGTACTGCGACGTAGCGTCGCGCGTCGCTCTGATTCTGCTACAGGGGCCATTAGAAGAAAGGAGCATCCGCGTACGCCGGCAAATGTGTATGGTGCTTTTCAAAAATGATATTGCACATATGTTGCTCTTTAACCCTCATCCCTCCCCTGTGACGTTGTGTCAAGACTTTTGCATAGTTATCCCCACCGCCCAGCCTTTCGAAAAAGGCCTCCCCCAACTTTGTTACTTGATGAAGCGGTAATTCGGGCAAAAACCGTTAATTTTCTAGATCAGACCATTCTTTTAGCCTAGCTGTAGATAACAGTGGAATCAGTGGAATTTGTGAGGTAGGTCAGCATCGCCTCACTTCCACTCGAGGAGCTTTTATTTTTACACGACGTTAGGCAATTGTTGACACACTTTGTGGCCTAGTGAAATATTGCTCCACTCGTCTCTTTGTGCCACCCCAGACTTGTAATATTAGCCTTGCGCATCCATTTGTCAGAGCTACTATGCCGGAAACAACAAAAAAATATTATTAAAAAAAAAATCCAACCTACCACTCACACACCAGGCTGCTCTTCCTTTTTAGTGTGCAAGTACTTATTCTTTTTTACAAGAGTTAACTGCCTACTGTTCTGATTGCAAACACACATCGAGTTTTCATTCTCCATAAACCCAGCAGCGAATATCCGGCAGTTCTGATTGGGGAGGCTTTAAGATCTTTATCGTCCTCGTGCTCAGTTCTGATTGTAAACACCTCGAGTTCATGTACTGCGGCAGTTCTGATGAGGAGGTTTAAGGAGAACCAGTATATGACGATAACAGTGGTTTTGGAAAGACTTCAAGTACGAAAATCGCACCTAAAACCACCAGGAAGAACTTAGTTCACAGTTCTACTTGAATTTTCGGAGAATAGATTGTTCTCGTTTTTCGGAAAAACGCACAACATGGAGGAAAAAACAAGTTGTTCACATGACGTTGCAAAAACAAAATTTCGAAATGATGCGCGTGAAGGAGCAGACCACAAATCATCGCGTCCGTGGAGATTCTACTTCCCGTCAAATTCGGCTACAAGCTCATGGTGTACCAAGCTCTCTATACGATTGCAAGAAGGACATGTGAGGTTCATAAGAGACGCATGCCGTTGAGAGAAGCGTTTTATAGCAAAGGACTCCAAAGCCCAAAGGTGTAGGCCATGTTTGGTGTTAGATTTCATTAACACAGAAGTATGATCCCAAGCTCCCACCGACTCGAGCAAAAGAAGAAGCAATCAACGAGGCTCTCACATCAACGCATTTGAATAAACTCTCCGGAGTTCAGTTGTGAAGGCCTATCGAATTCCCTGCCTAGATTGTGAGGCAATCTATATTGGTGAGACCAAGAGACATCTTGAGTTTCGCTTCGACAAACACATAGGGACCACCCACCCTGGGAAGAAGCTCAATGGTATAGCCCAACACCGCAGAAAGACTAGGCACTACATCGCTTAGAATCAAAATTATAGATCAGTGGTCTGCTCCTCCACGCGCGTCATCTCGAAATTTTATTTATGCGACGTCATGTGAAAACTTCCTTTCTTTCTCCACCATGTTGTGCGTTTCCTGTAGGAGAACGGTATATTCTTGGAAAATTAGAAGTGAACCGAGTTCTTCTTGGTGGTCAAGGTGTGATTCGCATTCTTATAATGTTTAAGTTATCACTCCAACGTGAAGCCCCCACCCACCACGGGATTCTGATTACGAGCTGCCAGAGGTGTGCTCGATGTACTGTTCGTTCTGTAGAATGCATTCTGGGGAACAAACAGTCAATGGGAAGAAAAGTCCAGCCACCATTGAGGAACACCCGCCTAGTGTGAGGTTATACATCGAACCTAAGCTATTAACCATTATTCACAATTTGTAGGATTCAACATCACAGCGTTCAGTTAGTTATCAAATAGTGGCCAGTCTTGGCATAGAATGAGGTTCAATCGTAATGGCCCATGTCTTCTGTTACCTAGTATTTTTTTTTTTAATATGCTACGATCAGAGAAGGTAGCTTGACAAAAAAGTTTAGGCCAGCCTTACTCCCAAGGTTAATTTGGTTGGATTGTTATTTTAGTTACGCTTGTTGATCGCTGTATTTTTCTTTACTTTATTTAACGATGACTTGTTATTAACTGCGCAATATGATTATAAATAAACAATACTCGTATCATCCATCCATAGATCATCTCAGCCCGTAAGACTCAAAACTCTGGACAAGCTTCCGACTTCTATTTTAAATTTACATTAACACTTCTTAAAGGAGATCGTCGTGCACGTGACTTCACGCATACAAACTACGTAAACAATAGCATCGCAACGCAGTACCTGTTAAAAACTGCGGGCAACGCCATAATTACTATCTTCACATGAATTTGTTGGCTAAATTTATCAAAACATTTCCGCCCACCAACACCGCCATCTTGCAACATGCGCGAATAGAACCTATTTCCGTTTCCGTAAAAAGGAACTACTTAGCAAAACTTAAAACATTAAATTAAAAAAAATATATATAAAAATTGGTTTACCTATTATTTTTTGTTTTTAATGTAGTTCGTAGTTAAATACAGTAGAGTCTAATTCAATAGCTAACTAAATAAACAAGGAAATAAATAAATAGGTAAATAAATAAGTAATTTTTTAGGAGCCTCGGCTGTGCTAACTAAGACGACATTTCCGCACGAAGGTCGAAAGGAAGAGCAAAATGGCGTCTGCATACGCTGCTGTTTCTGCTGTAAAATTAGCACGGTCTGGAAGTAAGTTCAAACTTACAGCCTCGTTTGTAGTCAGAGTGATAGAACGTCATAAGGTAAAGAGAAAATAGGAGAGTTAAAAACTTGGCCAGCAGCATATACAGGTCCATGCTTAACACTTGTGTTTATGGTTCTGAACTAGAGTATACTCGTGCAGAACCCCAAATTAAAAAGATTTCTACAAGTTTTAGTTGATGAAATATCTGCATGAAAACACAGGTATCCTGTCTCCTGTCTGCAAGTGCATACATCCTAAGTGTTCTGCTTACTCGCCATTGAGATGCTAAATTTTGGTATCTCGTTGCATGGCGTACTTCTGCCGGTCCTTGCGGTCGAATTTTCCTTCCCAACCAGAGTCTCCTTTGCAGTAAGTTACTGTGGTGACTAAATGTCTTCGAGCGAGATTCATGGAGGTCGCCCCGAATTCCTTAAAGGGCAATTACATCCATTTTGACATAAATGTTTGACTTTTGAACCACACAATAACTGAACGGAACATCGGAAGAATAATGACTCCCGTCCGATTTTTTTTTTTTTTTTTCGTTGGAACCACTTCCACAGCGGCTCCAAGCGCTTCCACCATCGATCTGTATGCGTTGGTTGTACTATCTCCGTTGGTGTAAAGGGTAAATTAAAGGTCGCTGTTTCTCGAAAATAAGGTCAGTTTTTTCCAAATTTACCTAACCTAACCTAAACAACCACATAACACCAGAAACCGCAATCAAAATCTTAAACCTTTCTAAACTTCACGCGCCGGAATCTAGATAGGCCGGCCATCTTGCTCGGAGCTTCTGCGGTAGTGGACCCGTGGTTTAGGTCCAAAGTTAGCATTACGCGAGGTAGGCTGTGACGCCATCTTGTTGCCGGCAGGCACGCTCGAGGCAAACGTTGCCGCGCAGGAAAGCATAAACTGGGCCAAAGTCCGTCAAGTGAAACGCCAAGCCCCAAAAAGTTCATTACAAGTGAAACGCCAAACAGAAGCCGGTACCTGCCTAACCTAAACGATAATAACAAAACCAAACTAAACTGACAATAACAGCCCACTTACCTGAACTGTTTACGGGAAAAAGATATCAGCTCGGAACATGGCAGAAAACGAGCTCTTGTACGTTCGTCAGTGCTAATGTGCGGCTTTCATTAATTTCTGACGGCCAAACCAAGCCTTTGCCCCAAAAAATGTTTGGGAAAATGTTGTTCAGCTGATCATTTTACATCATTCTACCCCAACGAGAAGCTAATCGGAGAGAAGTCACTATTCTTCCGGTAAGCCAACTGAACACAAGAATTGCGGTAAGAACGTACAAGGTACCTATTTTGAGTTCGGCTGCAATCATGTTGTGCACCCTATTTTCGTGCTCAGTTTGACTTTTTGTTATACATTTTCTTAACATGCAAGACAATGGGAACCCATCGTCAAATTCAACTGCCAAATTCATCGCCTCTAATACTGAAATCTCGCAAAATTGCACTTTTATTGCAGCAAAACGGGCTTATGGGAAGAATAGGTGTCTCCTCACCGATCAATTTCATGTTGCGCTAGAATTACGTAAAATGATCAGCTGAACAACATTTTCCCATACCATTTTTGGGGCAAAGGCTTCGTTTGGCCTACAGAAATTAATCAAAACCGGACTCTTGTGTTCTAGCCTCACCGCGTTCGTTTGTGTCTCGGATAGCTTTTATATTATTTTTTTGTAAACAGTTCAGATAGGCGGGTTGTTGTCAGTTGCGTGTGGTTTTGTTGTTATTGTCGGTTAGATTAGGTTATAGGTACCGGCTTTTGTTTGGCGTTTCACTTGTAAGGAACTGGTTGGGGTTTGTTGTTTCATAGTGGGCAGTTAATTCATGCTTCCCTGCGTGGCGTCGCCTAGCCTGCCGACAACATGCATGACGTCACGCCAAATTCCCAAAGTGCCAACTTTGACCCTTCACCATGCCCAAACGGTGCCTTTGCCCCAAAAATGGAAGAGGAAAACATTATTCAGAATGTAATTCTTAGTTCATTAAACAAAAATGAATTAAAATCGGACGAGATATACTTATTCTTCCCATGTACCGCAAAACGCACCGCAAAATTGGCCCTAGTATTATCGCGGAAATTACACGTCTTTACAGATGGCTTCTTCAAGCCAGGGTCGGCTGGTTCTCTTCACCTCCTGACTCATCAGTTCATGCGCTTGCCAGAAAGTTGACACCTTTTAACATTGCTTTTGGTATAATATGATTCTGCCAATGTTTAATCAACTGGCTTGAAGCCGTGAAACAAAACCCACTGCTTCTACCCCAGGTGACCTTAGTGAAAACAACGCTCGTCATATTACTGTGAAAGTTGGTCAAATAAGAGTCACAATTCCGAGAACTATGGAAAAAATTACCGCTAAACTTCACGACGAAGACACTTTCAATGTCTTGCGAATTTTCAATGGCAAACTGCCATCTTCCTCAGGCCCTTTTGACAAAGTATCGGCCTCCTTACACCTACATCGTCTGCTACGAATTCCCAACTGCCATCATCGTCTGCTACGAATTCGTAACTTCCGCTCCTTGCAGCTCCCATATTTCGTGGGCAGCCCGTTCACTAGCTCGTCTGGCCAAGCTGTAGTTTTATGATGTTTTCAACCCGGGGAAATGCAGGCCCTTGAATGTTCATCAGTGACGCACCTCCAATTTCATGCAATCGTATGGCTATCGATTCTAAGCAGCTCAGATGCCTGTCATTCTTAGAATTTGAAGTCACCAGCGTCTCAGCTTTCTCCCATCCAATACTATGCTTAGACTCCATGCAGTAAGCTGCGATGTCGTTGTCTTCCTTCCCGTTTCTTACATTGGCCATGTGTTGCCCCATTCTCGTCCTGACTCCTTTCCTTGTCTCTCCTATATATATGGCATCGCAGTCTCCGCATGGTATCTTGTAAACGCCTTCACGAACATTTTCACTCCTCCCATCATTTCTTCATCCTTCAGTTTTTCTGTTTTCTTCAGCATTCTTCTTCCTTCATTTTCCCTCTTCTTCCTCGTCATTCCTTTCGTCAGTTTTTTGATGTTATCCGTGTTTTTAAGGTAGGTTGTAAAGCCGCACTTGTCCAACACCCGCTTTATTGGTTCACTAACCCCTTCAAGATTTGTGAGAACCACTTTCGGCCTTCTCTCTCCTTCCTTCCTCTGTGTTTCTCTCATTCCTTTTCTCACTGACCACTTTCTTTCGCATTTCATTTAAAAGTCCGCCTGGGTACCCTAGTTTTAAGAACCTTTCTTTCATCTCTTCCATGTGCCAATCTTCGGTCACTCTGTCACTCGAATTCCTTGCCACCCTTCTGAACTCATTCTTTGCAATCTCCTTCAATTGTGCCTTTGGGTGCCCCGATCTATAATCAATTCCTCTTTCCGTCGACATTGGCTTCCTATACGGTTCGTATTCATTTCTTCCTTTGTCACTCCTCTTCAACATCACGTCCAAAAATGCCAGCTTCCCGTCCTTTTCTTCTTCCAGCGTGAACTCAATTCCTTCTCTCCAGGTATTAATCCTCTGCAAAAGTCTTTCTAAGTCCCTCCTCTTCATCACTGCCAACACATCATCCACGAACCGTTTCCAGATCCTTACACTCAATCCTGATTTTAAAACCATTTCATCCAAATGTTGCATTACAAGCTCAGCCATAATTGGAGACCTAGAGTATCCCATCTGCGCTCCTCTAGTTTGCCAATAGACGTTACCGCCAAATTCAACATAGATATGTGACAGCAAAACATTCAGCAAAGCACGATCTTTCTTAAAATCTTTCCTTGGAACCTCCCACCTCCGTCTCGACAATGCCAACATTTCAAGAATCAGTCTATGTGACAGACTAGGAAATAGGCCTACCACATCAAACGAACGACACAAGGATTTCATCTTCATCCAGTCTCACGTTCCGCACCTCGTTCAGCAACTCTTCAGTCTTTTTCAACCTGCTGTAACCTCGCACATACTTCTGTAGTCGCTTTGCCACCTCCCAGCCCAACTCTTGGGCCATCCCTCCTTTTGCTGACGTTATAACTCTCAATGGGGCTCCTTCTTTATGGGTCTTTATTTGGACGAAAACTGAAGGCAGTTTTTGGGGCATCTTCGGCCGCAATTTTTGCATCTCCTCTAGACAGGTGGCCTTCCTTCATAAGCCTTTCGATCCCAAATTTCAGGTTTATAACAGGCCCATTTCCCTGATCCCCTTCTTTCTTCACGTACATTCCTGATTCTTCCAGTCCTTTTTAATTCTCACATTATGATCTTCCTTATCTAACACTACAGTCTTATTCGCTTTATCATCCCTGCACACCACAATTTCACTATTCATTCTTAGCCGCCTAATTGCTTCAGCTTGCCGTACACTAATATTGGGTTTGACTCTTGGTGGTGTTTTCACCAACAGATGTTGAATTTGGAATCGCACTTCTTGTGCCCAGGTATAACCACGCAATATTTCTTCCACATCAGCCACTAGGTTGACTCTTAACATTCAAATCAACTTTTTTCCCCACCGGAATGAATTTCCAATCCAAATTCAAAACACTCAGTTCATCTTCATCCAGTTCCACTTTCGACAGATTTTCAACAAATGAAAAGTCCTTCTTTTTATTCTCTTCTCTTCCCCCGTCCTCCATTTCCTCCTGGCTCTCACTTTGTGTCCTCCTCCTTCTTTCTTCCCTTGCCCTCCGATATGATTCTTCATGCACTCCCATTCTCTTCAACTTCACCATGTGTCTTTCTGCAGTCACTCTTTCAGTCCACTCCAGTCTCTCCTTAATATGCTCCTGCAACTTTTTCCACAACATTTCTCCCAATTTATTCCTTAGCATCCCTTCTAACATGAAAACATTCGTTCGAAGCCTTCCCAGTTCCCCGTGGCAATCGCCGATCCGCCCCACCAGAAATTTGAACGCCGCCATCTTTGCGATCGCGCGGCCGCGCACACCTCCAGACTTTGGCTTTACCGAAACGCTGCGTGGCACAATTCTTTCGCATTTACATGCTAGATGGCACTCAAATTTACAAATCCGATCACAACACTTCACTAGATTTCTTACTTTTGTCAAAACGTTTTGGGAATGTGCATCCCTAATCTGAGTGAAAACAACGCTCGTCATATTACTGTGAAAGTTCGTCAAATAAGAGTCTCAAGTCTTAGAGAGTCACGAAGACATTGAAAGTGTCTTCGTTGTGAAGTTTAGCGGTAATTTTTTCCATAATTCTCGGAATTGTGACTCTTACCAGGTGACCTTGCGAACGTTACACCAGGGCCACTTCCATGTCTTACTGACGTGTATACATCTGTAAATGTCTGTTAGTATTACTTTGTCATACTTTTTGGGAGATTTTTTTTGTGTGTTTTATTGACGTACGTAGTTCACAATGTGGGAAGCACGACTGCTTGGCCATCTTGTTAGTTTTAATTAACTAGGCTGGGCCATACCTGGATATTCCATTTATATTTCTTTTGGATATTCCGTTTTGAAGTAAAACAAAGTATTGGGGGTACAACTGATTGGCACTACAATAGAATAAATTAACAACACCTGTTTTGTAAAGTTTTTAGATAATTCATTTTGCTGTAAAACTGAAACTTTTCGGAACTTTAATGCGACAATATTTTAACGTGTTATCACTGCTATTTTTGTACAATTTTGCTACCATTTTTTTTTTTTCTCGTTTGCAGGTGCCATGAGCAAATGGATTCAGCGTAGTAGTACTTTTCTCAAGTATGGTAAGGAAATAAAATAATAGTTACTCATAATTCAAGTTACGGAACGACATTTCCCGATCTATGTATTTCTGATGAAAAAAGGTGAACAGTTCTTCTAACGTCTGTAACTGGATGGTATTGGTAAAAGATTTCATACTCATTTGAGATCAGATTTGGGTTTTCCTGTTCGTAACCTAAAATTGAATTCTTTTGAGAAACACCTTCCCTTTTGATTTAAGAGAAATGTCCGAAATTTTGATGTTCCATGACCTTTGAAGCTAAAAGCCGTGTCAGTGTGGCTCAGCAGTTAGGGATGGGTTGGTAACCGAAATGCAAACCGAATTTTAGGATTTTACTGAAAATCGAAACTGACACCTATTCGAATTTTGTGTACGGTGTTTGTTGTGTTAAATATTTTTTTAATTATCATTTTCTGCAAATAAAATATGACAACAAAGCTCCTAGTCATTAAAAAAAATAGTATAGGAAAATGATGCCACAGCTAGACCCATGGTCTATGACGCTGCTGAAAGTGAAAGCAGGAGTGAGTTAGAAGATGTTACAAGAAGAAAAAACCCAGAAATATCTGGTTGGGGTGGATGGTGGCAAAAACCGATACCAAAACTGCGGTTTTGTGGGCATGAAAACCGGAACCGAAGTAAAAAAAAATGAAACCGACCCATCCCTATCAGCAGTTTGACCTCAGGCTTAACCTCAGTCATGGGTTCGATTCCGGCTCAGGCAGTCTGACATTTAAGTTCCAAAAGGCAAATGTAAATAGGTTTGCATCTGTATCTAGACACACGCTAGTGTCGCGCCAAGTGAGGCAACAAACATCACATCAATTCAATCGTCGAGGACGTAAACCATTGTAGCGCAGCGCGACGCCATAGTGTAAGCTTCTTATTTCCTGAAGCATAGTTGAGCACATTTCAGATACTTAGGGAAAAAATAATAATGCGGCACAAAAGCTTTTAAAATTGTGGTAAAATAGAGCAGTGACCCACCTGACAAAAATTAACTTGTGTAGAAATGTCAGCTACATGGCATTCATTACAAAATTTCACCCTCAATATCGTTGCAAATGTGTTTCTAGTTTTTTTTAGTTTCTAGTCCGCTCATCCCCATGTTAATTTCCGTAGGGTGATAATTCACCAATAGCGGGAAGGCTTCCAGCTATGAAATTTGACGAATGGCTGCAGCACGATATGAACTGCATAACTTTTGTGGTTTACAGCCTGGGGGTGTAATGCGAATGGCGTGGCAGGGTGCGTAAGTACGAAAGTATTGTTAATCATTGTTTAGTATTGTCGGCATCATTTCTGATTGGACAGCCAAACTACGGACAATCACGTGTAAACTGATGTGTGTATCTAGACACAAACTAGTGTGTCGTCACAAGTCTAAACAACGTTGCCAAAGTAATTGTCTATGTCCAATTCATGAAAACAAACAAAATGTCAAAATAAAGCCAAAAATGGGTAAAGAGGCCACTCTGTTGACATGGTACTTTATTACACATCTGCAGGCTAATTGAGTTGAGTCTAATACACAATTAAAAAAAAAACTGATCTCGTATAAAAAACCAAAACTGGTAAAAGGGACCACCAAGTTCTGATTGGTTTGGCCCTTCAAAGGAGTGATATCAACACACTAAAACATTCGCCAAGTTTATCGCACCAAATAATGCTTTGGACGTTAAATGAAAATTTGAATATTACTACCGAAAGTAGCATTGTTCTAGTTTTCATTTAATTTTCAAACTATTAGTCGGTCCGATTAACTTGGCGATTGTTTTGGTGTTTTGATATCACTAGTGCTGGGTGGTATCGGAAATTTTCGGTACGGTATCGGTATTCTGAAAAAAAATATTCGGTATTTTCGGTA
>JAHWFP010262964.1:2922-25146 GCA_023313725.1 Lithobius niger | reverse complement strand
GCCATGTCCACACCATTCATTCACTACGTGTAAGCGGTGGCTGCCGGTGGGCAAGCGACTAAGTGTTTCTGGCCCTCGATCAGTTGTCCGATGGTACATTTTCCGCCCAAGGGATCGACGTGAGTGCTGAGTATAAGGACAGCCTTGGTGTCACACCAGATGCTCAGCAGTAGTCAGCCACTCTGAAGCAGGATAGTGACACCGCATTTGTGCTCCTTCTTGAATTTGCACAACTTTGTGTACTCGTATGGTATTCTGGTAGCATGGCGTGTAGTCTTCCACATGTGAAGGTTTTTAGCTTTGGTGTAGAGGATCTGACGATGGTATAACCCAGGTTGAGGTAGTGGCGTACGGTGTAGATCATCGTGTGAGACATCTTGTTGTTCACGAGTTCCTTTGTGGGGTCTTGGGCGGGGTCGATAGCCGTGTTGCGTTTTTTCCCAATGTTTGCCCTGTCATTGAGGATGCAACCGACGAACGGGTTGCAGAGAGTAAAGTCTTCAAAGCCTACATTTGTGGGCTTCTTGGGTTGGTAAACCTTGATCTTGGATTTCCCGGTGTACACAGTCATGGACTAACCTATGCAGAGAACCGTTTTGGGGCTCAGAACTTGCGGAATGCCTTGTTGATGGCCTCCATCATCGGTCACACCTTTATTATTGCATCCATGTCTTCCTTGGAGTTCTACTCTTCGAAGGCTTGCCTGGTCATGGGCGAGGCAATCTTGGGATCGGCACCGGTGAAGGACGATTATTCGGACAGCCGAAGGTTTTTCCAAATTGGGTTGAAACTCTTTCTGGTCATAGTCGACCTGATGGAGTGGTTTCCAAGTTCTGGGGACATGGACCAATACTGCGCCATCTCCAGCAGGTAATTGTAGCCCAAGACGATGATGAGTATTCCGAAGAAAGCCAGAAACTCGGCTTTCGTCAATGGTTCCCACATGGTAGTGGGTTTTGGTTGTTTCCGTTTCGGCGACTTTTGGCAGGCTTGTGTGATGGTCGTCACTGCTGGCTCTTGGCTGACGATGGAGCTGGAAGCAGCCTCTGCTCGTTCTCTTGGCTGAGGGACTTGCAGGGCCGGATTAACACATTGTGGGGCCCGAGACATCAACAACAAAATTAGGGGGCCCCAATTTATTCCGAAGTCAAAAATGGAAACCAAACTCAGCTCTCCACTAGTTTACGATTACGCATTAATAAAATCAAAAAGAATTTTTTTTATGTTCGTTTTGAATGGAGATCGAATCATTTCTTTGTTGGAATTTAAAGGTAAATGCTTAGTAATGAGTAAAGTTACTCGACCAGGGCGAAACCAGATATAGGCTAAACAAAACGTGACGTAACCACGACATCCCCATTTGGAAACAAAAAAATTGGAAAAAAATGTTATGCAGCCGTGGGAGCCCCTAGAATGCTTGGGGCCCGAGGCAGCTGCCTTATTTGCCTCGGAAGAAGTGATTTGTAGAGCTCCAGATCTTCAAAATACGCAAGTCATTTTTCAAGAAAATAATTTTCGTGCACGTCTTAACTTAGAAACACTTTGCATCCTAACAGAATGACCACCAGTCCATAATCATTTGATGCCTAATAATAAACAGTTTTCGGAATATATACCAATCCTTCACAAATTTGGAATCGCAAATTTTTCCCACCAGGGCCATCCCACATAAATAGCCACCACCTCCGCTCTACAAATCACTTCTTCCCTGCTTCGTTAGAGAGAGGTCCTCCCAGCTTCAGCTTTTGCGCTGACTGGGCTTCACTTTTTATCTTTTTTAACTTTTTATTTTTTATCTTTTACTGCCCTGGCTTGCTTTTCTTTAGAATGGGAAACCATTTAAGTGTATCTTGTTGACTTGTAGCTTATGCTATAAAATATATTTTTTGCTTGACAACGGGATGATAAATCCCGAAACGTCGCATTTTATTGTATACATGTGCACTTGCTGGCTTTTTAAAACGTTTACTACTTTTAGTGCTTTTATTCTGTCAACAGTTTTATTACACATCACCCAAATGATTATTACATTTTCAGCTTGATAATAAATTAACAATAAATAGCTTTACCAAACATATAGTCATCATAAAAGACGTCGAACAATATAATTAGCACAATCTTGCATTAAAAGAAATAATTGAAGAGTATTTTTTCAATGAAAATGCTATGTGTTTGTCATTCACGATCGAAATAGCCATCCTTGTATGAGAATTCGCCGGTTTCCAACTTGGTGGCAATTCCTTCCAACCATTCAGCATACGATTTACCGAGAACTGGTCGTTCTCCATCTTCATGATCCAAGAAAATAACTTGTCCCATTGTTCCGGTCTCTCCTGGATCAAGATCAACACATTCGCCATTACCTCCTCCATCAGCAACAATTGGAACCCATTTCCTGGACCACCAGCAAGGTTGCACAGTGCTATCATTCTCAGTGTTATCATCATCAATAGTACCTTCGTCCAGTAGGTCAGTCCATATCTTCCATTCTTCATATATTCGCTCAGTAGACAGCAATTCCCCAGTTGGGAAAATCTCCATGCCGTTATGTAGTAGCAATGACTCCTTTAAGTCTTCAGGAAGTACAAGGTGTAATTTTTCTTGAAGAACTTGAATTTCTGTTTCCGTAGCCGGAGGGCTGAAGGTGACGTCAGGTGGAGAATTGAACTTGTCTTGAACAGCATTTTGAATTCTGTTCCAACTCTCCTGCAATGAAGCAGCCATGGACCTAAGAAAAATGTAATAATAAAATGAACTTGCAAGTATTTTTGTGCTTTTTTTTCCCACATTATAACGAACGTATAAGACGATTTCCGCATGTTTATTACAAAATAGGTCTTTTATCTCTCGTAAATGAAAAAAGGACAATTCAAACCTGTTGCATGCGATACAATACAATTGAGATTTACCAATTTTAGAACCACGTCTTGCCACTAGATGCCGTTCTTAGCAAAGCCTGTTAACCTGACTGCAGTTTAAATAACTCGTGAATTTATCAGATGTTATATTTTGGGCTTTTTTGATCAAATGCTCTTTACGCCCAAAAAAATTTTCCTTATAAATTACTTAACAATGGTTACAACAATGGTAACAGCGCGCGCATGATAAGTTCAAAATGGACACTTAAAACAGTGGCTACCACGAGCGATAAGTTGAAAATGGACAGTTAAAACAATGACTACCGTGAGCGATAAGTTGAAAATGGATAGTTAAAACAATGACTACCGCAAGCGATAAATTGAAAATGGATAGTTAAAACAATGACTGCCACGAGCGATCTGTTGAAAATGTACACTTTTGAACAATATCACAAGCGATAAGTTAAAGAGTGGACACTTTTGGAAAGGATGATGCTCTAGTATCTGTAAGATGATGGATGGATGGGTAGCCTACTGGTGGCTATAGAAATGAAACTGCATTGAGAAAATACAAACAAACATCTATCGTAGCACCCGGCTATTCACAAAGCATTACAACGAATTAAAAAAAAAATGCGCACAATAAACAGAAATGAAACTGCATTGAAAAAAATTAATAAACACCCGTCGTAGCATCCAGGAGAATTCATAAAGCGTTACTACGAATTAACAAATGCTCGCAATGAACAGAAATGAAACTGCATTGAGAAAATGTAAATAACCACCCGTCGTGGCATCTGGGAAATTTTTGCGTCTAAATAGTCGCACACTGGTCTTCACTGCACTCCCGGATGCTACGACGAACACACAAACAACAATCGTAGCACCCGGCTATTCACAAAGCGTTACTACGAATAACAAATGCGTGCAATGAACAGAAATGAAATTGAATTTCGAAAATATAAACAAACACCCGTCGTAGCATCCTGCGAAATTCACAAAGCGTAACAGCGAATTAACAAATGGGTGCAGGGAACAGAAATGAAACTGCACTGAAAAAATATAAACAACTCTGGAATATGATCAACCCTGGACCTCCCTCCCTTAATCTGTTATTTGCGCTCCTTCACTCAACGCTTTCAAATCACACTATGACGCTCTAGTTGCTTAACTTCTTTGGGGTTTTTTTTTGGGGGGGGGGAGTTGGGTGCTTCGTGCACCGTCAATCTCTATCTCTATTTCTATTTCAATGAAAACCCATGAGTGAAGCATTGAACAAAATAGTGAATTAAACGGCGATTGCCATATGTTACATTTTCCAAAATCAACACTGTTACTCGCCTGCACTCACAACCCGTTTCTGTTGATTAACAATGTTACGCTTTGTCAGAACACATCTCTGGATCCGAACGTACCTTGAACGGGAAGTCGTATTGCATAGTAGCATCGAAAGTAAAAGTTACTGTCCTCTTATTGCAACAATGAACGTTGATAAGCTATTTTAGGGATGGTCGAAAAGCAACAATACTCCCGAGGGCGCAGGTCGAGGGCTTATTGTTGAGGGCGCAGGTCGAGGGCTTATTGTTGATTCCAAGACCGGTTCTAAAACAGCTTATCAACGTTCATTTTTTGCAATAAGAGGACAATAACTGGCTTGGCATCATTGTATCGTATTGTGTCCTGCATTGTTTTAGTTTTCTATTGTAAGCACGGAAGAAGAACAGGCAAGAACAGGGTCTTAGGGCTACGGGCAGACGACCAGGAGTGGTTAACGCTCGTTAAACCCTTTGACACTTTTTTTGACAAAAGGCAATGTTCCGCCATAAATCAATCAATCAGAACAGGCAAACCATGGAGGCAGGGATGACGCTAGAATCACTTCACTGGGGAGGCGGCAGTGGGGCAGCAATTTTACTTAAGGGGCGAACCAACAAATTTATAATTTCGCGCTTCTTCTTCCCCTCCTCCTCCGCCCCCGAAAAAAAAGTGATGAAAAATAGGTCTCTTGCATTTCTCTTGCTCATACCCAAAGATCTTAATTATTGTCTACACTATTTTTTGGAATGTTTTTTTAAGCAAGCTGGAAAAAAGATTCCGATTTGACAACTCGTACAGTCACAACTAGGCGATGGTAATGTTGTCAACAGCGGAAGTGGGCAGCTGTGCCAGCTTAAGCCACCCGCGCACTGAGCGACTTGGCCGCGCGGCCAGGTCGCTGTAGCCAATGAGAATGCTTACCGTTTATGTAAAACCACGCACTAATCATTTTCATTGGCTGCAGCAACCTGGCCGCGGGCCAAGTCGCTCATTGCGCGGGCGGCTTTAGGTTTTAGGAAGTTTTGACTCATTGACGTGATCGCAAGTCCTTCCTGTCGCTGTGAAAGAACTGAAGTAGTTTTATTGATTTTGATATGGTGGGAGGGGCGGGTGGTCAAAAATGGCGGGGGGGGGGGGGGGGGGGAGACACTCGTTCATCAGTTAACAACACCGTTTGTTGTGGATCAGTTCAGTGGAGTTAAAATGCGAGTTAAACTAGGTTTTGCTGCTATACAGAGGACTACGTCTGCTATGGCTGAAGACATGGTGTAGTGTCCCCCTGTGAGGCAAGAGTGTAAGGTTTGGCTGCAGCGTTCCATTCGAACACCTAATAACAGTCATTATGTAAATACCTGCAATTAAGGGTAATTACCACATTCGAGAAGCAAGGTGAATTTTGAAACATTGGCCAGCTATCGAACGCCAAAAAAAGCAACAAGTTTACTACGGGAGACAGACATTCCATTCTTGTGTAAATTGTATCCGATTGAGTGGCGCGAAACCAGACTATAAATATTAGAACGTTTTTTTAGCACCACAAGACAGACACTCGAAAAAGGATGCTACAAGCGGCAGAGACGCTCTTTGCCAGATTGTGGGACAAATTCGTTTGATCGATGTCTCGTTGTGAAACTTTATGTTTGTAAATATTGTCGGCGTGAGAAGAAGTAAATTCAATTAATTCTGCAATCGAGAGTCAACCATTGAATTTATAAGCGGACACAAGGAGGGTCGACAGGCCATAGAAACGGAGAGAGCAGCACGGTCTCCAACAGGCATGAACCGAGGCAACTCCCAACCGGAGTGTTTTAATTTTTGCAGGAGGTACAAATGTATGACAAGATTTAGATTGGGGGTTTGTATATTATCTCTATAATGTGTAAAACCGTACCACTGCACTGTGACTTAAGTTGGCGCTAATGACTTAGCTGTCGACACGCCATTGAGCCTCAATTCCCCCCCTCCCACTCCCCCCGCCCCACTCGAGGCAGCCCACGAGCTTGCAGCTACGGTAGCACTCAGGAAGTCCAAGCAGCATCTATGCCTTGGCATTCGACGAATCAGCCATTGGTTAAAGCTAAATTCACTGATCGTTACGGCCATGGAATAATACAGAGTGGCCTGAAAAGTATTAAAAAAAAAGGGTTGGTCTAGAAAGTGTATAGGCCTATAAAGTGGAGTCACACAAAAATATTTTTTAGGGGAGAGTTGCTTGCTACTTTGTACTTTGCCACTAGATTGTTACCCCCAGCGCCGTTTCTTTATGCCCATACTCCTTACTTCCCGATAGGGAAGCAATAGCAGGAAAACAAGAGCATCTGGAGTTAAACAAAGAGATTTTGGGTAGAGGGACAGGGGGACACGTGCCCCAATGGGCGTACACCATTGAACTCATCCCTAATAAGTAATTAGATCTAGGAAAAATCACCGATTAAGTGTTTCGTCCAAAGTCAAACCACAAGCTTGAACGAGTTTGTTTTTAGCTACTACGTGCTAAGAAACTTACAGTACGAACTAGGGAAATCATAATATACGAATTAAATTGACTGGAAGTAGGCCGATTCTTTCTTTTTCGCTTTGAAGTTATGCTTTGACTGGAATTTACTGCGAAATAAGAAACAGCAAACAAGTTTTTTAAACGTTCAAAACTATTCATTTTATATGATATCCGGCAAATAAATAAGTGACTTCTATTCTATTCTATGTAGAACGTTGTGTACATGAAATTATTATGATTGTAAATGGCCAGCTAAGCTCATCACGTTTTGTAAGCTGTAGGTTAACTGAACAAACCGAATTTTTACTGCACGACTTACGCTGTCGCTTACGGAGCCCTGTACAGGACATGCCAAGAATTAAATATTAGGTTAGTTATCTCGACATAACAAACTTTGTTATCTCGACATAACAAACTTTGTTATCTCGACATAACAAACTTTGTTATCTCGACATAACAAACTATATTTGTTATCTCGACATAACCAATAGAGCAGCGTCATGTGACGTCATATTGGCTACGAGACATCATTTAGAGGCAATAGCTACAAGGTGCACTAGATTAAAATGGAACGGAAAAAACGGGACTTCTAGTCAAGATAGTGCTTTGAGAGCGGATGTTTTTGGCTTAAAAGAACGTTGTTTTCTCCAACAACAAAAATCGCGCGTTATAGGCTTAAGAAATCCAGTCTAATAGCATTGGCTTCAATAAGACGATCTTCCTCTCTCTCTCTCCAGTGCTCCTTGCAGCTAACCCAGTTACTGGCTCCACCATAGAGTTATGCAAAATAATACTACGTCGTGTCAATGCCCTATTCGTTATCTCGACATAATGAATTTCCGTTTCTGCTTCCGTTACTACTTCCTGTACGATCGCAGAAACGGAAATTCGTTATGTCGAGATAACGAATTGGTTATGTTGAGATAACAAACCTAATTTTTTTTTTGTTATGTCCGCTACAGGGCTCCGTAGTCGCTGCTCGTGCCTCAGTACGGGTTGGTCACGTGACCATTCAATTTTACACAGTCGCAGCGGGAAATAACATAGGCTGTTAATAGGCGCTAGGGACGCGTTGTGCTAGATTTGTAAACTACGCTGTGCACTCAGTTCAGTGTCTTCGTCCAACAGCGAGTTACAGATCAATTAGGCCTGTGGTGTATACGAATTTAAAATTACCTTTACTTAAAATACTTTACCTACAATAGGAACTAAGATGGCTTCAGTATGCAGTAGGCGCGCTCTTTTTACCCCAACAACGTGTGGCCGTCCAATCCAATGCTGCGCAAATACGGCGCGTTCGCTAACCCAGGCGTGTTTGAGCTTGTTCCTTGTTTTGAAATTGCGAGAATCACGTTGCTGGAGCGACTAAATGACGTGAATGAACTAGAGGCGTGCGTCAATAACTCATTCTTGGACGGCGGCGAGGATCAATTTTTTCACGGCGGCGCTAATCGGCGCGCCGATATTCGGAGAGTAGCGGCGACTTTCAACAATTTTAGGTAACGGCGTCGGCGGCTTTCCTAAAATACGCAGAAAAAAATCTGACTTTACTTGTCATTTGCTGAAAATTATTTACTGTTTATAATTGCTACAGATTAAAGGTCGTTTAAGAATTTAGATTATTATTAAAAACAATGGAAGAATTATCGGGGGCGGCGGCACGTGTTCTGTGCAAACAACTTGACCAGCGGTGGCGTTCGTTTGATGTTTGGCCGGGGACTGGCGCGGCGGAACACATCTAGTGGGCTGACGTTGGGAATATTGGGGAATATTTAGTACATTGTGCCACACGTGAAATGTTAGTATTTCGCTATTGTAGAGCCGTGGAAAGAGCAACATTAAAAAAAGCTGTATATAAAACACTAAAGGTAAAAAGAAAAGTTAAAAAAAAAAGCTTGATGAAATAAAAACCACGAAAAAAAAAGCCTGAGGAAATAAATATAGGCCCCCGGAAAAGGAAAGGTGGTGGACAAAAATGAATTTTTTTGATGAAACTGGCTCCGTACCCGATGAAATTTTAGCCAATGTAATTATACGACAAAACCACAGAAAAGTAACTACCACAACAAAACTTACAACAATCGATTAACTACTCTTTCCTGGTAATACAGCCGACGCTGAGGCATACCACTTTCGCGGCTTAGTTGTTTGAAGTTCAGCATCGTAACGTTGTTGTTTGTTGACATCTTCTCACCAGTGTTCTTTCTCGTTGCTTAATTTGTGTGAAAAAGAATGTAGACGATAATATCCAGTTTCTTTCTCAATGGGACGTTTGTTTTTTGGATGGGAAAATCGTAGAGTCCGGTTCGTGTATTAAGCTCTCAACCAATCCGCTGCGAGACGTGAAAGGAAACCAGACATGGTCGCCATGGAAGGAGCGACTCCAAAATATAAATAACGTAGGATGTATAGGAGAGTCCTTTTCTCGCTATTTTATGCATTACGCTTAGGGTAGGAGGAGGATGCGGCCAGGTATAGGCAGTCATTATAACAGCCAATCAAAACGCAGGAAAAATTAACGTGTATAGGCCAAACATGTTCATTTTCACGGCAGCAATGAAAAAGGGGGAACGCGTTCATTCTTTGCACGGTAGTTGTGAAAAAGGGCGATCAGTAGGCATTGTGTCGGACCAGTTACTTAACACTTCAGTTACTTAATAACAGTCAGTAACAAACGAATATTACGATGTGCATTGTTGACGGAACACTATGGGATAACAAACTCTGGACACCAACAGAAATGATAGCCAACTGACAACAAACGGGAAAGTCCGACAAATCGGCTTCCTATACTATACAGCAGCGTCATGTGACGTCATATTGGCTACAAGAGAGATAGATGCAAGGGGCACTAGATTAAAATGGAGGGTTAAACATCGGCACTTCTAGTCAAGGCAGTGCTTTGAGAATGAATTTCATAGGTTTAAAAAAAATGTTGTTTTCTCCAATCCAATCCCTAACGCTGCGAGGTTGTAATCGGAAAATAAAGATTCCACTGGTTTAAAAATGTCAGCAATTGCCAACAAATCGGCAAAAATCGCGCATTATAGGCCTAAGAAATCCACTCTTAACAGCATTGTCTTCAGTAAGACGGCCTTCTTTTCCCCCTCCAGTGACCCTTGCAGCTATCCCAGTTACTGGCTCCAGCATGGAGTTATATACAATAATACAACGTTGTGTCACTGCCCCATACTGGCGTAAACAGAAACAGCTAGTTTAAAATGGTAAGCCGATTTATAAAAGATATAGGTGATAGTCTTTCATTAATGAAAGGTAAATGTTTCACACGATGCTCGATTTTTTTTAATTTTTATTTTTTTGGCTAAAGAGCTGCTTTTCCAAAGCCTACATTTCCAAAGCTGTATTTCCTGCGAACTCACTAAAAAATGTTACTATACGTGAAATGTAGCTTTGTGACGGGCCGACCAGTCGTTAGGCTGCTTGTTCTGATTCACCTTCGCTATCATATGATTCCCATTTTTTTTTCCATTTAATCTTTCAAAAATTAGCACTCTGTTCTAACACATTTGAGTTTTTACGCTTGCTTTCGGTGTGGACGCAATGGCAAGCATTATAATAATCAGTTTATCCCCCAAGTGGGAGAAAGGACACAGAAGAGCATGCCTCTTACACTGGCCGTAACAGTTAAGCAATTAAAAGGAAACATCAGACATGCGTTAGTAGGTTCATTTCAAAAACTTGTTCAACGGGCAAAGAGGCAGACGTAGTTTAAAAATTAGTACAGATGGCGCTGACACAACGTGCTCAGGGAGGGAGTTCCACACGCCGACGACGCAAACAGCGAAAAAAGATCTCTTACACTCCGTGGAGAACTTAGGCAAAGAAAGTTTTAAGGAGTGTCCGCGAGTCGTAGATGGGGCCGCTAATCAAAAAAGGAAGGTCGACCTGTAGAAAGCCCTTCAAAATCTAAAATGTCAAAATAAGGTCAGCCCGAAGGCGACGTAGCTCCAGAAGTTCAAGGCTGGAAAGTTTGAGTCGTTCGTCAGCCGGTAGAGACCTCGGCCAGGCAGTTGTCAGGTGAAAGAACGTTGTACCAACTCCAGGACATCGATATCGTGGAGTAAATGGGGGGACCAAACCAGACTGGCGTACTGTAAAATTGGGCGAACAAAGACACAAAAAGCACGAATCTTATTTTTTTGGTTGTTAGAAGTAAAACATTTACGTATTAAAAACAAAAACGAGCTCGTCTGAAGTTTAAGGTAAGGTTTAACTGATCACGAAGTCAAAACCGCAAAGGAACACAAATAAACTTTCCTGTTAGGTTTCACATACCGCTGTTTTCCTGTACTGTTTAGTCCACGTGAAACCGTACTGCTGTATTCGCATGTTTTTACAGTTTTTTTTTTTACTTTAGAACACGATATGTCGGATTGGTTCATTCTACTTGGCTAAAGGACATCGCTGAAAAATCGTAAAAATCATACTTTAATGTGCTTAGTACAGACCTACATGTTAACTAATTCAGGGTTCGTGCAACTCCTTGAAACTCTGGAAATATCGTTGAAAATAAAAATCAAATAGCCTACCAGTCCTGAAGTATTGAATATGAAATCTTAAAAGCTGGTGTATGTATCAACGACCGGACTACAATGATGATAAAAATTTAGCCCCGAAATTGGGTAAGTGTGTAGCGTATATTATACACTATATTATTCTTACAACAATTTTTAAATTTGGGATAAGGTTTTGATTTTATTTACGTGTCTAATGGTTGAATACAGCAGTAAGGTTTCACGTGGACTAAACAGTACAGAAACACTGCTGTATGTGAAACCTTACAGGAAAGTTTATTTGTGTTCCTTTGCTGTTTTGACTTCGGATCATTTAAACCTTACCTTAAACATCAAACGAGCTCGTTTTTGTTTTCTAATTCGTGATACTTTGACATACCTAGCTGGTTGTCTGCACTCGTTGCAAAGGGCACTGAATTTCGCTCGCTCCGCTCGCTCATTCAGTGCAAGTCTTTCTTTTGGAAGTTGGTTTTGTCCGCAGCTATCTATCTAGCGTCTTTGTCCGTATTTCTACATAGGACGGCAGCCAAATGGGTAACGGACACTTTAACACGGGAGAATGACGTGAAATCATTATACGAATCGATTCGTAATAAGGATAATGCTTCCGCTTCACGTGTGGGTAGATTGTTGGCTCATCAGCATTGTTAGCATTTGCTTAAGCTTTGCATCTGGCTGTTGCTGATTGGCATTGTTGTATAGAAACAATGTTTAAAACAATGTACAACAATAAAACGGATCGTTCAGGGCTCCTTAACTCCGGAACGGAGCCACCAATTGAAATTTCTATTTCTATAAAGGGCACATCTCCGGAAGTATATCTTTCAAATGAGCTAAGAATCAGCTTTCTACGACAAATGGTTCAGTCTATAGAGACCATTGTATAAACGTGTCCAAAGTCCATCGCCATCGCCACCACCGTATAATACAAAAATGAAACTCACGATTCCAGCTGAAGTCCAGATCTCCAATCTGGCAAATCGGAAATTAATAAAAGTTGGTACACGCGTTGGCCAAGTCCCACAAGGCTTGCATACCAAATTTCAGTAGAAATTGTTGAACGGCGACGGAGAAATTAAGCTTCCAAATTTCGGCTTTAACATAGGAGACCGAGGTTAAACCTTACAGTAATACCGCCTTTACTAATGAGACCTACTTACAGGCTATTAGTTTTTTATCAATGCTGCAACCATGCGTAGAGCACGGCCCTCAGTATGTCGTAGAATTCATTGTTAAAATTAGCATGGTTGAATGGACAAACTCGTTGCTAGGGCTGCATGACCGAGTGCGGTTAACACTCGCTAAAACCCTTTGACCCTCGTTGCTGCAGACATAGGGCCTTAGGGCTTCGTAGGGCAGATGACCAGAAGCAGTTAACACTCGCTAAAACTCTTTGCGTTGTCGCTTACTCTACAAGAATTGCGGTTTACGACAGCTATCATTGCTACTTCGCAAATATGGCATGTGGCGATGTCAGCGGGCTACATGTTTTGACTTTTGGACTTTCGTTGTTGAGCTACACACAAACAAATTTGTGTTTCAGCTAAAGGAGGACAAACAAAACGACGATGTATAGGCTCTTGAAACTGGCAGCTGATACGATGGAACAATGCATTTTGGATGCGCTCATCGTATCGAAGCCATCGTTGCGGAACTATACTCGCCTAATGAAGACCTTTCAAATAAGGTATTCATATAACCCCCATTCCTTTGAAAATTTCAGAGTTGGGGCCTCTGGGGCTCCCCCTTGACGTAATGCATGTTACGAAAAGGTAGATCCTTTAACCAAACTTACATTGTCAGAGTTTCATTATCTTCTTCCAAACCCTTAAAAAGTTGTGACGGTTTTTTGGGACTTTTGAGACACCCTGTATAATTTAAAAGTAGTAAACATCACAGTTGCCAGTTAGAAATGTGTAAGCTTTTAGGTAACCTAGTTTTAGATTTTAGGCCTAATTTTCTGATTTAGGCCTAATTATTTTACCTGCCGTTTTAATTTCATAAGTAGCAGCTAACGGGAAATTGGGTTCGAAAATAGGCCTGTTCATCCGTGCAGCACGGTGTCGAGACTATTTTAAATGTAGCAAATGTGTGTCGTTAACGAAATCCTTTTGTTTTTATTTACGGTTGCATGTCTTCCTGCAGTGGTTAAATGCGAAGGTCACATGGTATTATTTCACTGATGTACGTCGAGAAATCCTGTTAGCTATATATACGGAAGCATAGATGTTTAAATTTGCCGTGTTTTTTTTAAATCCGATTGACTACCACTAAAAAAGGCGGCGGACGGACGGACAAAATAATTGCTGTAGTCCTCCCACCCGTCACCATTGCAGATATTTTCTGCTAAATTCAAGCTGAGAGAATGTGAAGCAAGCAGTGCGCAAGCGCCATAACTGTACCCACAGTCCTCGCGTAGAGAACTTGAGCAAACAAAACACGAGTGTTACCGCTCAACTTCGTGTTATCAAAAACTGTCCATGTTCCGAAGGTGGGGCCATGCTAAATTCGCCCACTCAATGACATCATGCTCTCTCGACTTAAATCAACAAACTTAACAGATAACACCCGAGTTGGAAATCAAAGAAGGCCACAGCTTAATCATCATCCTTGCTTCCAAACAAACCCCGTTTCAAAACCCAGAAACGAAAAAAATTGCGCTTCTGAATCTAGAATAATGTTGAATTTACGACCGTGAGACATAAAAAATTAAAGGTTCATTCCTTCCAACGCCATTTTTCTCGATCCTTCACATCAAGCACGGCCCAAAAGTTCTATTTACTTACCGTTAGTCAATCCCTTGCTAAAAATCCGTTTTAAAATCCGGCGTCTGCGAGATTTTCCCTGTTGATTATTGGGAACTAATTTAATAGCATCCTGCGATTATATGATCCTTTGCGCGCTTAAAATTATTTATGCTAATAGATCGCCGAAGAGAAATTATAAGATACTAGCCTAAAAAAATGTAAAGTGTGATGTTAAAACACGAAAATCTTTATGGTTTGTGACGACACAATTTTTGTGTTCATGCTATTTCGTCTATACAGCGCTGCGCTGAGTATCGCGAAACGGTGCATACTCCAGTCAAGTGGTCCCATTTTCACTTTTTTTGAAAAACAAAAACTTGGAAAAAAAAGTGGATTTAGTAATTTTTCAGCTCCTGCGTTTTTGATGTGCCACCATGTAAATTCAATGATAGGACACGGAAGGGAGGCTTGATTCTCGAAATTCATTCTAAAATTGAATACATTTTATGCAGTCAATTAAATGACTAATGTAGTTTCTTTTTTTTTTTTACATTTCCATAGTGTATAGATATAACCACTACGAAGCCATGGCTCGTGTGTGGTGGGCTTTTTGTTTAATTGAAACTACAACATCAGCATATCTAACTTAACTAAAGAAAAGAGAAATGGCAAAAAAACTGAAATTACTTTGATTAAAATACAACTAATACAACATAATGCAAAGAAAATGGGTATTTATTACAAAATGGAGAGAGAAAAATTAAATAAGACAAAACAACCCCCCCCCCTATTTTTTCTTTCCCTTTAATAAAATGTTCAACATCTTGATTTGTAATTAGCCAGCTCCGTACTTTACTTTTTAAATTCACGATTTTTTCAATTCTCACATTTCTTTATTAATATTTTTTTTTTAATTTCTGGAACATAATAGTCTGTAAGTTTGCATCGGAATTTATTCTGCACTATTGTTGGCTTAATATCGCACACATAATTTTTGTGTTATATGTATTGTTTCTTGCTAATTTTTTCGTCTCTTTTCATCTTCATTAAGTAGAAATTCTTTACAATTATTGCATAATTTCGCAATTGTTCGATTAAAAAAAAAAATTTTATACATGTCTCCAGAAGAAAAAGAATGTTATGTCTCCAGATGCCGTTTTTACAAAGGCAATTCAGAACCTTTTTTAAAATGTAAATAATTTCTTTTCTTGATGCCGGGGACCGGTGGAATTCTACCACCCTTTAGTTACGGCATTGGACCTATGTATATTGCAAAACCTATTTCACGTTGCACGAAAACAGCGTCCTTTCACAGGATATTTTTTATATGTATAAACTGCATTTCTTTGCTAACTTTGTTGCATTTGATTTTGTTGTAATCTTAACATTTTGTTACGTTATTAGTTTAAATATATTTTTCCTAAAAATTTGCTATAATAGACTAGCCGAAACGATGCCGCTCTAAATCTTCTTTAAAATACCGTAAATTTCGTGTTTTTACGGCATCTGGTTTCGAAGTAATCGCAATTTCAAAGTTTTAAGCCATTTTTTCCCACTGCACTAATCTGAAATTTCTACCAAATCAGAACAAAATTGCTAACATTTTTGCTTCCCAAACCGACAAACACACGGGCAAACAAACAAACGCCTTATTACTCATATATTATAGGCCTAGGCAAATAACTATAGACCTATCACATGTGGCGCCATGTAGTCGAGAAATGTATATAATCAAGATATATCTCCTCTCCCTTGCAGACTATTAAAAATAGCCATGGTAAACATTAATATGAATCACCTACCTGTAATCTTTAGGCAGCGTAAAGACAGCAGCATGTTTTATCAGAACGCCGAATGGGACTTACCATTCTGAACGACTTGCAGTTCCTGGTTGGTTTAGCACTTGAAAGGTTTTTATTTGTTATTGCGTGAATAAACAGACACTCCAAAGATTGGTGCCTCATGACAACTCTTCATAAGGAGCCAACTTCGAGGAATTTCCTCACGTTGTTACCAGTGTTGATTGCAAGCAGTTACTAAAATGGCTTCCCACAATTTACTGTCGCTTCGTTTGATTTTTGTAGCAGTTTCGATCCTTTTCAATAGTATTTCGGAAGTAACAGTTGCTGCAGATTGTAAGTATAAATTATTTTACACTTAAATCTTAACTTAGAATGAGATTCACACCTCTCAAACCGTCTCGTTGGATACAGAATAACCTTACATTTCGATCCAACTTCAATAGTTGGGTAACCATCAAGGCCAGCTGAGGTATAAACTGCATTTCTCTTCTCACATAGTTGGAGGGCGGTAAACTGCGATGCAAATGTGTAAAAATGTTTTCTTCCATTACCAGAAGAACCAGCTTAACGAAAAAAAATACGGACTATGTAAATTCACTGCTGTAGCTTCACGTGATCTTTTGTTTTGTGCGCGCGATAACTTTATTTTATAAGGTCTGCGTACAGTGATAATAACAGAAGCATATAAATGCGTGCCTGTCCCTAGGACGGGGGATGTCCATCTTGTAACTCTCTCCGTTTATGTTCCACTGCTTGTCATAGGTTGTGTGGGAGAAAGTTGTAAATTTAACTTCCTGGTTTGGCCAGTTGATTTAAGGAAAGGTTCATTATTTATGTCCGGTGGGGGAGGGGAGGGGGAGCAGAGGAATTGAAAATGCAACCTCCAAATTTTCGATGAATTCGTCCCAAGACCCTGAAAAAACTTGACCCCATCACCCAATGTCCAATAACAATCTCCCTCCCCCCACCGCAAAGTTTTCTTATGCATTTTCAGGTTAAACGTCGATGATGTGAAATTGTTCGACAGCAATTCTAACAGTTTCACAATTACGCTGAAAACGCGCCACGAATTAAAGTACGTTAAATAAATACAGACGCAAACCTATTTACGTTGCCTTTTGGACTTATATGTCAGATTTCCTGAGCGGGGTATCGAACCCACGACTTTTGAAACCAAAGGCCGAGGTAATACTGCTGAAGGGCTCAGCGTTATGACCTCGGCCCGTAGTTTCAAAGATCGTAGGTTCGATTTCCCGCTTAGGCAGTCTGACCTATAAGTTCAAAAGGCAACGTAAATAGGTTTGCATTTGTGTTTATTTAACTCTTGTTGAGCTTTCCGCCTTTAATTAATGTATGTTCTTGAAAACATTAAAAGAAGTGTTCTTTAAACCATCATTGGACTTAGATTCATGATGACAGAAAAACCGATTGATTTAAGGGATGCATTTTGCCGCTAGTCGGTTCATTGGACTATTTCCACTGGTCCACTCGGCAGTTCGAGTCGGCATGTCCATGCCCGTGACAACATCAACAGGTGCAATATGAAAAATATCTCACGTTGCCAAAATTTTTTTAGAAAGTTGTTTTAAACAACTATTCATGGTTGAAACTAGTCATTACGTCAAAATCTTACAAAAGCTCACATAATGGCAGCGGTGTGTTATATATCTGGGAGGGGGGGGGGCTCAGACGCTGCGACGTTTTTAGAAATTTGTTGCCTATATTGTATTTTCCCCTATAGTTTGGTGACTTCGGCCCCCTATTAAGAAAGCCTAAAAAATTCGAGAACCCTCCCCCTATTTCCGCCAACCCGCTCGCCCGCCCGATAAATAAAACCAGTCCCTAACATCGCCTAAATCTCACTTAACCATAGCAATACTAAGAGGCACCAACTTCCCGGCACGCACGAGAACTGGTATGGAACCGTAAGGCAAGACAAACAATTTCTACTCAAGTCGGCCGTTGCTTGAAGAGTCTAAAGCACGTGTTACGAACGCGTACTCAATCTTGAACGCAGACTTGAAATGACTTCTTAAATAACTATTTAGTCCCATACACTACAAGAACCTCATTTGGAAAAGTTTGGCAGAAATCCAGCAGTGAATCGCAATAAATTGTTACGCCATGTTTTCAATTCGGCAGGGGGGGGGGATCCGCACCACTTGGACGATAATGGATGCGCCCCTGCAGAATAAGACATTTTAATAGAGCGATGAAAAGATTTCTAAAGTTACCAGGGAAGAGACGCCGCTCGAATAATTGTTAATCGGGGTGTACCGATCAGCTTATTTTACGCTGAACCGATATCAAGCCGACCATACCAAAAAAAATTGACCAGTGTTGTGAACAGTTTTACCGAACGTTGATTGATTGACATTGGTCTTGTGAAGCTAATCTACGCTATCTTGAGATCTAGTGACGTCGTTTTAATTAATTAATTAATTAATCCAGTAATGATTTTAATTAATCCAGTAACGTCGTTTTAAGTATTTTTTATTATTATTTTCTTTTATTTTTTGTTTAAGGGACAGTTAAAATTTTACATTGAAAACACCCGTTTTTTTTCGAACGTTTTAGAGTCATAAACCCCAGAACGTCTTATCTAATTTTAATGATTTACGGACACAAATTCACAATAAAGAATTCGACGCGTAAATTTTGAACTAAATCAGCTAGGGAGTTACCATGGTTACAGAGAAAGGATGAGATGCTCGTTGGCTATACTTTACTCTTTTTTTTTTGATAAAGTTTAGAATTCCATGCGACACTAGCCATATCTTTCACTTCGTTCACTCTACTCGCGTCTAGCCACGCTTCGTATTGTTTAGTTGATGTCGCTCTGATTAGTTTACCTGATCGAACTTTGAACTCATGAACAGTTTTCAGACCAGTTGCTCGCGTATTTCGGGGTAAAAATTATCGAGTTGCAGCAATGTGCATACTCGACAAAGTAAGTCTACTCGAAGCGTAATTCACCTGTCTTCCATCTGGCGCTACTGTCATCTTTGTAGGTACCTTAGTTCAAGAGGAGTAGCGGTACACGCACACACGCAGCACATCCTCTACATCATTAAACACGTACAATGTGCGCGCGCGCACCAGCGTTTGCCGCTGCTCCTGTTGAACTAAGGCACCTACAAAGATGAAAGATACTGAATAATAAAGATAATAATGAATAAGATTTTTTGATCCTCAAATACGCGGAAAACTCTTTGAAAACTGCTTATGACGTACAATTTCGATCAGGCAAATTAAGCAGAAAGAAATCGACCACACTTTATGAAGCGTGGATCGACGGCAATAAAGTGAGCGAATCGAACGATATGGCTAGTACGATATTATTGAAAGGACGATATTATTGATGTAGATTCCCGAATTTTCCTAATTTAGCGTGCAAAAAAAAAAAGGAAAAAGACCAGTGTAAACAACAAACCAAAAATTTGTTTTGGTTAAAAAGTTTTAGTACAATACACCAACCTGCAGCCGCCGCCCCCCCCCCCCCCCCACCCCCTTGACAATCTCATGAATCCGCTCCATATTACTCTACTCTTCGTGGTTGCTACATGTAGGCTACGTTGCGAAATGGATATTACATTTTTTCTTGATCGCTTGGCTGTAGTATGGAGAAGGCTTTTGGCGTGTGGAGCCGTCCTGTGGTGGGATTAGTAATTATGCTGGAGTTGGTTCTCTGCCACTTCGAGGGTTCAGTTCCCCGGTTGGGGTGTCATGAAATTTAATCCAAAAGGCAACGAAAACTAGTTCTAACCGGATTCCCGAGCCTTAAAGGTACATTCCTCCCAACGCCATTTTTCTCGATCCTCCACATCAAGTACGGCCCCAAAGTTCTATTTCCTTACCGTTAGTCAATCCCACGCTAAAAATCCGTTTTAAAATGCGGCGTCAACGAGATTTTCTGTTGAATATTGGGAAATAATTTAATAGCATCCTGCAATTATATGATCCTTTGTGCGCACGACGTTTCGGCTGTGTGTGTGTGCATGTTCTAATTTTCAATCGTTTGTTAATAATTATCACGAGATCAAAAATCTAAAAGACTAATGCGGTAAAAATTAAAATTATTTATGACAATAGATCGCCAGAGAAAATTTGTAAAATACTAGCCTAAAAAGTTATAAAGTGTGATGTTAAAAGACGAAAATCTTTCCAGTTTGCGACGACACAATTTTTGTGTTCAAGTGAGCGAATCAAACCAGTACGATATTTTTGATGTAGATTCCCGAATTTCCTAATTTAATGTGCAAAAAAAAAAAGGAAAGTTGTTTCGTCTACTACGCCCAAGGCCAACTGAGATAGTAGCTGCGTTTTCAGTTGACCTTGTATTACCAAGCCTAGTCTCGCGAAACGGTGCGATGGTAACATGCGCGGTTGGCAATCTGAGCGTGGCTGTTATAAGGCAGGCGGAATGTACCTTTACATGCGAGCCCATTTAAAGGAAGTATGAGAAGTGCGGGGAAGCATTGCTACCCTTTCGGGCAGAAACTGAGATTTTCGCCGGGGAACAGCCGGAAAATGTATCACTTGATGACTTAAAGGTGCCAATTCACCGAATTACAGGCTGCAGCATCTAGCGCCGTCTACCATTATTTAGTTCTATGTAGCACTTAATTTCAACAAGCGAAGGAATGCGCAAAGAAATTTCTTTTCACACAACAAACAAGCCACGTGCCTCCTTAACTATCGAGTGTAAAGTTGGTGAGTCCACGTGCACCAGGGTGGAAGTGGTCAAGGTTAACGATGTCACTGTCACTAGATGGCGACCATATAGCGGTTCGAAATCTGGTTTCAAAACGGCCGGTTTTTATAATAATAAACAAAGCGCCCGTTGTTGTATTAGGCTCAACTACCACTTGCTTCCTGGTGCACGTACACGCACGAACGAACTTTACACTCAGTAATTGGCGGAGCGAGCGAGCGAAGCGTAGCCTATAACGGACAACAAATTGCAAAATGTTGGTTGGTTGGTCTGTTGGTTCGTTGGTTGCACTTTCGTAGTCTGGGTGGAGCCCAAACGAAAGCTCGGATTGGAATGAAATTTGGGGGAACTCCTACGTAACCAGGCACAGGGCTCTACCAGAGTACTGGCCGGATCTTGGATGAGAAATAGCTTGCGAGACTGGGTCGGAAAATATGGCCGCTGATGCGATTGATTTGTCTTGTTGCCACATTTTGTCAACCGAGGGCGACACCTTCCGTACAAAAAAGATGCCTTCATTGAAACACTTTCTGGATAAGCGAACATGTTGCTATTTACTGAAGAGCTATTTTCAGTCGATAAATTTATTAGCTTTGTTGCAAATTGAGGAAATTTATTTATTTGTACGTGTAAGTTATTTTTCGGTTGACTGCTGGGAATTAGTGAATTACTAAACTTTTTGTCAGTTGCCACTATTTGGCTGCAGATGGCGGGAGTCACCGTACAGAAATACACCGATGCGAACTGCTTGGCCAACTCCCGAACAGACCTCGAAGAAATTAAATTAGCCACTCATGGCGGCCATTTTGTCTATCCCTCCTAATATCAGCATGAACTTCCATGTTAAACGTCAAACTTTGAACTCCTATAGTCTCGCCCAGAATTGACATAGACCAACGAAATTCGGTATTTCGGGTCGTGTCGTAACTCTTTCACTGCCTTACAAATTTTAATGACAACAATCAAACCGTTCGGCGTCCACAGCATGGCCATTTCTTGTTGTTGTTGTTGTTCTTGTTCTTCTTGTTGTTGGGACTCTTTGCCCTCACCTGGAGATCGAACCACCGAACCGATTTTCAAGTTCTATAGCTTAAAACGTAGGTATGGACATGGCTTAGGGCCTTTCGCAGGCTATTTTAATGTAACTACAATATTCTTGATACGGAAAGCCAAACGGGCTTAAACATTTGCTCTCACCTAGAGATCGAACCAATGAACCGATTTTCAATTTGTATAGCTTAAAACGTAGGTATTAACACCGACCAGGGCCTTTTGAACCCAATTTTGATGTGACTGCAGTATTCTAGTCGGCAGAGCAATTATTATTGCAGAGCACTGGGCAGAAATCATTAATGTACTCTTTGCCCTCACTTGGAGATCGAATCACTGAACCGATTTTCAAGTTCTATAGCTTAAAACGTAGGTATGGACAAGGCCTAGAGCCTTTTGCAGGCTATTTTAATGTAACTACAATATTCTTGACACGGAAAGCCAAATGGTCTAGAAACGTTTGCTCTAACCTACAGATCGAACCAATGAACTGATTTTCAATTGTATAGCTTAAAATGTAGGTATTAACACCAACCAGGGACTTTTGAACACGATTTTGATGTGACTGCAGTATTCTCGTCGGCAGAGTAATTATTTTTGTAGAGCAGTAGGCAGAAATCATTAAGTGGAGTAACAAATTTTTGCAACTCGAGCTAGAAACATGAAATTTGGTACACAAGTCTTGGACCCCATGGAATGGGGGC
>JAHWFP010262963.1:25851-44656 GCA_023313725.1 Lithobius niger | reverse complement strand
TTTCAAAACCTCTTCCCCCCCCACGATCCGGCTATGACAAAATTCTTCTTCAGGTCGACGGGAAAAGGTGCCCCATCCAAGAAGCGGTATTCTACGTTCCCTGAGGCGGAGTACTTCCCAGAGAAAATGAACCTTGAGTTGGACTCTACCATTCGGACCCCGCAGTTCATCCGCACACCAATACAACAATTCGACGAGGACGAGATACTACTACGTTGCAGCATTCGCGCTAACTCACATGCGGAACTTGCCTACTCCGCATCTACGGCAGCTCTCAAGAACCTCGTAACTGAAGTACCCTCTCTCAGGGAAAATCAAACTGTAAAGGAGTGTCTTCATATGATGAAACGGGCCTCGTCGTTTCAACGGGACAGCCTGAACTGGTCATCGCGGCTCCTTTTAAACTCTGTGTTTCGGAAGAGGGATGCACTGCTCGAAACGGCGTCAAACATCCCCACGGACGTTGCCGGCCAGTTACGGTTGACACCAATTCACGGGTCGACGGAGGTGTTCGGAGGAAAACTACTTCAGCTTGCACCAGAACTGAAAGAGAAGACCAGACCACCCCACGCGGGGACTTCGGGCACCAGAGGGAATCGAATGAGGACCAGGCCTTCAAGCAGGAATTTTCCCAACTACCCGCACTACACCCAAGATGGTAAGGAGAGGGGCTTTGGGAGAGGTGAGAGGAGAACGGACCTGCAGCCCTTTCGAGACAATCCCGGGCAACAGAGAAGCAGAGGACAAGGAGGGAGACAGAGAGGTAGAGGCGCGTCCCGAGGGAGAGGGAGGAGAGCCAGCAGCAAACCTTGACGCCCACCCCGGGCAGTCTCCCCCCACTCACTGTCAGGTGGGGGGGAGACTGGCGAAACACCTCAGCAACTGGGAGAGGATTACGGACGATGCATTCATCCTGGACACAATCAAGTTCGGGTATCACCCCCCCCTAATCTCGTCTCCAAGGCTCACCGACAAGGCGCCTGGGATGGCGTGTCAGACCGTCAAGACCCCGGAACTCCGCATGGAGGTGGAGAAGCTTCTTCTGAAAGGGGCCATCGAAGAATCTCCTCCAGGTTCCAAAGGCTTCTGGAGCCCGGTGAGGGTCATCCCGAAGAAAGGCGGGGGGACCCGGCTGATTTTCAACCTTCGTCTGCTGAATCGCCATATCCTGAAAGAGAAATTCAAGATGGAGACGATCGGGAGGATTCGCGAGGCACTGCGGAGCAAGGAATACACGGTCTCTCTAGACCTCGAAGACGCGTACCTCCACGTCCCACTACACCCCGCAGTTCGACACCTCTTCCGGTTCCTATGCGAAGGAACATCGTTTCAATTTACAACCCTGCCATTCGGGTTGTCTACAGCGCCGCAAGTCTTCACCCGGATCCTGCGTCCTGTTCTCGCGACACTTCACCAGGAGATGATAAAAGTACACGCGTACTTGGACGATTGGCTACTCCGCCACCTGTCGCCGAACGTGCTTATTGTCCAGATGAACAGGTGCGTGCAGTTGTTTCATGCGCTCGGACTGGGGATAAACTGGAAAAAGTCAAGACTTGCCCCCAGCCAATTTTTCGTGTTCCTCGGGGTAGATTTCAACTTGGTAACGTGCAAGGTCCGGCCCTCACAAGAGAGAGTGGAGAAAACAGTAGCCTCACTACGGAACCTCCACGCCAGGACGGAAACGTCAGCAAAGGAACTCGCATCGACAATCGGTATGTTAGATTCCAATGCAACATTGGTACCACTGGGCCGGTGGAGAGTGAAACCCGTCCACTGGTTCAGAAAAGAAGAATGGAACCCAAGGCAGTCTTGGAACGACGTGATACTTCTTCACGAATTCCCAGACATGACATGGTGGATGTCAGAGGAAAACCTTCAGGTGGGTGTACCTTTGAAGGAAGAACGTCCGGAGTTACTCCTATTCTCGGATGCGTCATCCACAGGGTGGGGAGCCCATCTAGGAGATTGGACAGTGGCAGGAATTTGGACGCCAGCGGAATGCGGTCTACTCATCAACGTGTTAGAATTGAGAGCTGTCAGGAACGCAGTTTACTGTTGGAAAAAGGAAATCTCGGGAATGAACATCGGTGTGATGTCCGACAACTCTACAGCGGTAGCCTACATCCGTCGGGGAGGGGGGACACACTCCAAAACCTTGATGCAGGAGACGTCGCTTCTAATGCAACTCTGCGAGGACTTCAGGATCACTCTGATACCCAGACACATTCCAGGGAGGCTCAATGTTTGGGCCGACGAGCTCTCCAGGAAGAACGAAATGCCAACAACGGAATGGAAACTCGACCCAAATGTGTGTCTTGGTCTTTTTGCAACATGGGGAACCCCGATGGTCGACCTATTCGCAACAAGAAACAACTCGCAGTTGAGGAACTTTGTGTCCCCCTTCCCGGACCATCTAGCATGGGCGACAGATGCCTTTTCCATTCCATGGAAAGGGATGGATGCTTACGCGTTCCCACCTTTCTGCCTTCTCCAACTCGTTCTGAACAAGATCAGAGAGGATTCAGGTTCATACATTCTTGTTGCACCGTTGTGGCCAGCCGCGACGTGGTTCCCAGACCTACTAGAACTGGCGAAAGAAGATCCGATTCATCTCCCAGTAACCCCCCGATTCCTGTCTCAAAACCGCGGGAGGACGATCCACCCGTCCCCAGAGGTGCTTCATCTTCACGGGTGGAGACTTTAAGGGGACACCTGACGCGTGAAGGTTTCTCAGAGGAGGTCACGAACAGACTCCTTCAGTGCGTCCGGAGCTCGACAGTTAAGATGTATGAAAGCAAATGGAGACGCTGGTTCAAGTGGGCGACTGAACAAGGCTGTGACCCATGTGACCCCCCGGTGGTGGCATGGTCACAATTCCTGGAAGAACTGTTTCAAAAGGGCCTTTCCCCAACTTCCATCAAGGGTTATCGGGCAGCAGTAAACTCCGTGCTGACCTGCTTAGGCAAGTCGTCCGTCGGAGCGGACCCTAGGATCTCGCAAATGATCTCATCATTCGAGAAAGCGAGACCGAGGACGAAGAAGTTGTTCCCTACATGGAATCTCCCTCTTGTGTTAGATAGTTTGACAAAACCACCTTATGAACCACTCCATGGTGCGAATGCCATGCTTCTTACTCAGAAGACGGTGTTTTTAGTGGCACTGGCGTCGGCAGCACGCCAAAGCGAGTTAGCAGCCTTCGCAAGAGACGATGGGTTCCTTCGTTTCGCCAGGGACTGGTCCTCAGTCTCTCTGGTCTTCCCGGCTTGTTTCCAGGCGAAGAATTCCAGACCGGACGTAGCACAGAAACCCGTTGTGATCCACGCCTTGGGGACGAAGAAGTCTGGAGAACGGAGCAGCGAACCACAATGCCCAATAAGAGCGCTCCGATACTACATTGACAAGACTTCAACATCATTGCAGGCAGTAAGACAAAGAACGGGTTACACACCGCTGTTTCTCGACGTCGACTCGGCTTCAGGCGAAGTATTAAACAAGAAGGTGACCCCCTTTAAACTTGGAAGCTGGATATGCCAGGTGATCAAGAGGGCGTACGAACTGAGCCCGGAACACCCGGACGTCCCAAGTACGATTCGGGCACATGAACTCAGGGCACTAACGGCCTCATGGGCATACGGATGCGGGACCCCGTTAGACGAAGTTGTAGCAGCGGGATCGTGGAGGAGCAGGAACACCTTCATTAAGCATTATCTGAGGGAAACCTGCGGTGAGAGTGGACGTAGCGTAGTCGAACAGCACGTGGTCGCCGGGTCAAAACAAAACCGGCAGACGACAGTGCGGAAGACCGTTCAGTGACAGACGGACACAGGTGGATAGGATGTTGGCAGTGCGCTCTGAGAATTGC
This sequence comes from Lithobius niger, assembly GCA_023313725.1. Taxonomy (NCBI): domain Eukaryota; kingdom Metazoa; phylum Arthropoda; class Chilopoda; order Lithobiomorpha; family Lithobiidae; genus Lithobius; species Lithobius niger. The sequence continues at coordinate 40,791 of JAHWFP010262963.1, read as the reverse complement.
GGACACGAGAGAGAAGCGCACACCAGACGACAGCCACATCACATAATTTCGGCAGGCAGAAAAAACCATAACGCCGAAAACCAAAGAAAGAAGGAGGGAGGAGACTCGAACATCCAGACAACACATGAGGTGAGTTGATTGAGTAAGGTTATTGGACTTAGTGAAAGAATTTTTTACTTTGTACTTACCCCTTCTCGTTAGTTGCCCGCCGCCTTTCCGACAAAGTCAGCATGTAGACTGGAGGTAAGTATTTTGCAGATAGTAAGAAATGAAAATTTTAACTTGTTAAAATTAGTTTTTACTATCCTAAAAATACTTACCTCCAGTAAAACCCGCCCTGCCTCCCCGCTAACGAACAAGAAAGGTTCAAAAAGCGAATGGGGTTTTCCCCACGAGGCAGGCGGCTGCAGCGCCAGCGCTGGTAGCGCGCCTAGCGGGAAAAGAGGGCAACTGACGTTGAAAGTCATAAATTCGGGATTTATGGGTGGTTGAGCATGGGAAAAGCAAAATTAAACGAATTTAGCATGTAGACTGGAGGTAAGTATTTTTAGGATAGTAAAAACTAATTTTAACAAGTTAAAATTTTCATTTTTTCTTCGGTGGTGTTGAGGTGTCCTCACCACGAGCGTCTGATACGAGACCGCGTTTACACCGACCGAATATTCTCTCTACCTGATAGAGTGAGTAAACTTTAAAGCCTGAATCTTGTTGAAAAAACTGACCATGTTAATTTAGATGTGTGAGCTATAAATTATTTCCACGAAGAGGCTCAAATTCCCAAAAAATTTCAAATACTTCTCAGTATTTGTGAAATTGTGAATTCTCAACAGGCAGATTGACAGAAACTAGTTGGGCTGTTTTTGTCCTCCTGTCTTCATCAGGCTCTCCTATTCTTCTATTTACATAATTGCTGCAGCAACATCAACATAGCATGTGATCGCAAAGTAACTCTATGTTGATGTTGCTTCGGTAAAAAGATAAAATAATTGAGTCTAGCGACGGAAAGTAAATGTCGTGAGGGTTCCCTATAAAACCAGCTGAAACGAGCAAAGTGCAGACGAGTTGTTAGGGACTTGGTCTATGAGTCAAGAGGAGCCAAGATTTTGTTATTGACTGGGTATTAAAATTGAATATTAAACTGGTTATTTCTCTTTCACATCATCGGACGACTTGTAACTTTATTGGCCTTGGTACCATGTGGATTTCTATGTAGCGTCCACTTGGCTGGTAGCCAACCAGTCTTAACTACTGGCCTCTGCTTGCTCTTTTCTCATTCGCAGAATCCTCCTGAATGGTGTTACAGAATGGGATGCCTCCCTTTGTCCGCGGCACATTTGAACTTACTAATTTGCATCTAATTTACCCTAATTAACGCAAAACTTACGTCACTTCCGGTGGTCTCCCTATAATATCTCACTGTCTTTTTTTGCCGTGGCACGAAGAGGCCGTGATTGAAGTCGCGACTAATAATGTTTTTTTTTGCGTTTACCTGTTACAAACAAGGAGTGTGCGTTTATTACGCAACTACGCCAAAGGACAAGCAACAAAAGACGCTCCGCTCCGCGTGTACTATCCTGAGGATTTGGGACTGGATGGCAGCGCTAAAGCTCTGGACCGACCGAACGTGAGTAAACTTGTCGTTGATAAAAACAAAGATGGCGTCGCAATTAAACTTAATACGGGTCGCCGTTCGGGGGAACCGGCGATTCCGTGGGGGCGGTTTAGTCGACTCAATGAATGCATTACCTGGCCTGTTACGTAAAGAGATGCAGTTGGCATTTGCGAAGGCTGCACAGTGTGGCAGGGCCCGTGAAACAATAACGAACAGTGAGGCTTGGTTAGTGCCATTGGCGGTTGATGACTCGCACGAGGCGAACCGTAAGAGGGGCCGTGGAATAAAATGGGCGGCAGAATGGCCACACCGGCAGGATGTGATTAAGTGTGACACCTGGGGTGAAGATGGAAATTACGGTTGTGGTTTGGAAGAAACGATATGGGAGATTGGTATTAGTGATAAAGAATGGGAGTTCCTTGGTGAAACCCGAAGTGAAAGATGGTTAGCCAGCGAGAGCAGTGAAACAGTTAGCGCGACGGAGAGGTCGTTGTGGCCGGAAGCGGTGAAAGCGAAAACCCCTGTGTGGACTTTAGAAAAGCTGGTTTTGTCATGGTGGAGCCGAAATAAGAGTGTAAAATTATCGACAGGGGAAAAAGATTCTATTTCGGATAAGTATGTTGTGGATGAAGTGGTGCAGCAAGAATATGTGCCCCGCCGCTCCCCGAAGCTGCCGCAACTGCACAGGCATCCATTATTAGCAACAATTGACGTAGCAGTGATTTGGGTGGAAATGGACATGTTTTGAGTTTTATTACCCTTTTTACGGGCATTACAATTTTGCGCTGTGAACCCGGTGGATTGTTCAAACTCATAGCAGACACAGGTGTCACAAATGATAGTGGACGCTGCAACATTGCAAATACAGTCCTAGCTGACCATGAATGGCGTGCGACAAGATCGATTACAGTTTGCAAAAGATTTGAGACCGGAGTTATTGGCTTGCCCTCGTACATTGGCGGAATTGTTAGGAGAACCATTGCCTGAAGTATTGAAACGTGCACAAACTGAAGTAGCAGTGACGACGCACGCTACAGTACAGCCAAAAAGAGGCTACCAGCGACCCGGAGAGGTAGTTTATTTCGGCAGGCAGGGTTGGCGGTCGCGAGGTCGGCAGAGTGAGAAGTGGTAGTGCACCAAAGAGGAGCATCGCCGTACATGGCAGGGTGGGTACGGGCAATTTTTGGTTGAATTCTGTTTTTGATTTCAAAGGGCGCTTTCCTTTGGTAGTGCTGGCTTGCGTCGAGGAGGCACTCAGTCAAACATGCGGTACAATGGTACCACATACATTAGGACGAATTTTTCGAACCAGGGTTCGATTGGCCAGCAGTTTTGCAACCCAGGTAGGGTTGGGGCGGGACCAGGTGCCTAGGTCCAGAGGAGCAGTTGTCAGAAATGGCTAGGAGCCTAATTCAGTCCGATATAGCCTTGCGAACGTGTAAAGTGTGCAAGTGGGACTGCTGGGAGCGCTGGTGTCAGGCGAAGAACTGTGATCCGCGGGATGTTTCAGTGCAACTGTGCATGAATTTTTTAGCACATGGATTTGTTAGCAGAATTGCTTCAACTTGGACTGCAGTACAGGAGTATAGTGGGCTATCTGGCAGCGATATCGAAATTTCAGGTTGACAGGACTGGTGTGACACTGGCACAACATCCGTTAATGAGGAGATTTGTAAAAGGCTTGTTACGGCTTAGGCACCCTACGCCACGTTACGTTTCGATCTGAGATCTGAGAGTGGTTGCTCGGTATTTAAGGACGTTATATCCACCAAAAGAGTTGAGTTTACGACGGTTGACGTGAAAAATGGTGATGCTGCTAGCAGGATTCGCAGAATTCCTGGTGTGCGCAGGAAATCGAGCGAGTGAGTTAGCATCCGTAAGTTTGGAATGGTGTAACTTTACAGCCGAGGAGGCTGTGTTTATCATACGGGAGCATAAAACTGCAAGGACTAGGGCACCGTCCCTAATGCTGCGACGGAAACGGAATGAAGACAAGACTCTAGACACGATCCGATATGTGACTGTTTACATAAGTCGGATAGAGCCGGTAAGGGACCAGCAGGGGTTGGGCTCTGGGAGTCACCCGTAGAACCTCTTGTTATCTTATGTTCGACCGCATAGGCCAGTGGGAAAACAGACGGTGGCCATGTGGTTGTGTGTGGCGCTGCGAGCAGCATGGATCGAGACCGACCATGTTCGAGCGCACTCGGTGCGAGTGGCAGTCACTTCTGCGGCAGCGGCCTGTGGGGCATCAGCATCGCAAATAGTGGAAATGGCAAATTGGAGGGAGGGAGTTGCTACCCAGCTTGGTAAGATTCCTCCTGCACCGCTAACAATCATGAAGAAAATCGTAATCAGGTAAGGCTGGCAGCACCACGTCCAAATGATCTATCCTGTTCTGGAACACAGTGAGGAGGATTCTGCAAACGAGAAATGAAGATTGTCTGAATAGAATCCAGACATTATTAGTGGTGTTCCTCAGGGGTCGGTTCTGGGACCCTTGCTTTTCGTCATTTACCTAAATGACCTAAAGTGTGTCCTGTCATCAACAAACCAGTTTAAGTTCGCTGATGATCTTAAGTTAAGTGGTCACTTGGTGGTTCCTGGGGACGACTATCAGTCTCTGAGTGATGGGATTAGCCATATTTCGAATTGGAGTGAGGATTGGCAGCTGCCATTGTCTATTGGTAAATGTCTGGCTTTCCATGTTGGTCGCAGTGAGACTTTCCATCGGTATTTTTTACAGGACATGCCCCTCCCTGATGTTTTTGAGGTCGATGACCTGGGAGTACATTTATGCTCTAACCTTAAGCCATCTATTCATTGTAATTTAATAGTCTCCAAGGCCTTCAGAAGGCTGGCTATTGTTGAACGTTGTTTCACTTCTGGAAATACAAAGTTAAAAGTCTGGGCTTTTAAAGTTTTCGTGAGACCACTCCTTGAGTATGCTTGCCCGGTTTGGTCCCCCTATCTTCTGAAAGACATCGACAAGATTGAGTCAGTCCAGAGAAAATTCACAAAAAAGCTTCCTGGTATGCGGAACCTTCCTTACAATGTAAGGTTATCTCGAACTGGGCTTGAATCCCTTGAGTTGCGCAGGCTTCACGCCGACCTTTTGTTGACCTACAAAATTGTTAATGGCCTTTTAACAATTGACTTGCCATTTTTCGACCGGTGCCCTTGTAGGGTTACTAGGGGCCACTCCCAGAAACTGGCTGTGGCTTCTGGAAAGTTGGACTGCAGAATGAACTTCTTCTCTGTCAGAGTGGTCCATCCATGGAACTCTCTCCCAATTACAGGCGTCTTCAGCCGACCGTTTTAAGTTTCAGTTGAGGAAAACTGGCCTCCGAATTTTCTTGAAGAGACCAGAGTTTGTATGTGAATGATGCCGTTCATTCATTTTTTTTTTAATCATTATATGACAAGGACTAGAGTAAGCGGTTTCACCCTTCTAGTGCCCTACCACCTTTGTGTGGTTAAACCTTTTATTATTAATCCAACGAAACTGTGTTACAATAGAATTCCCGCCCGTCTCCCTGGCGCAGGAAGATTATCTCCAGCAACAAAAATGACAGTGAGGTATTATAGGGAGGTAGGTAGTCGGGAGACCACCGGAAGTGACGTAAGTTTTGCATTAATTAGGGTAAATTAGAAGCAAATTGCTAAGTTCAAATGTCCCGCGTACAAAGGGAGGCGTCGGATTCTACTCGGAGAACTTAGATTCTCCTGCAAGAACAAGTTCTGTGGGAAGATCTACATTTTCAGGGTACCTGGGAACCCATCATAAGGGTTTCGCTATGGATTACGTGTTTGACAATCCTAAGAGGTTAACTAGCCACACTACAGTAGTGTAAATACTACTGATGCATTTATGGCAGAGGATGCCTTTGGGTTAATGGGAATTGTCCGAGCTCTGCAGTCACTCGTGGTATTCAGAGTGTAACAGGTATATGATTTGAAAAGTATTTGGATCACCTAAACCCTCTTCACGAACGAACATAAGAACTAAAAAGGAATCTACGTGCTGCCCTCCTGGGCAGCTAGTGCATAGCCAAAATATACCTTATTGGATGTAATGTATCAATAGCTGTAACTTTACGCTAAACTAAGGAAAATTTATTTTTATTTATTTATTTATTTATTTTATTTTATTTACGCTAAACTCAATTTTCTGCTTTATAGGTGCCATTGCTGACTTTCGTTTGTCTTATGGGAGAACTCTCAGTCGACGATCTAAAATTATAGCTGTGAACAGAGACAAGAGTCAGTTGTACAAGGTATCGTACATTTACTTAACTCCTTCATAACCTTGGAGTTCATGGCTTAGTTAAATGTTATTGTTTCTTTTTTCAGAACTCCGATATGTTTTGGAAGCCGACAGTTGCAGTGCAGGCAGATGTTGGGTCTTTTATGTTGAAACTGTCAAAATCACTAAATAATTACAAATGTGATGGGGAGTGGATTCAGACTTTAAGGAAAAGAGAAACTGAGAAAGAAACTGACAATAGGTAGGTTTCTATTGCCATGCGTTTTTATTGAGCCGATTGCAAATATTCATAAGATCTTGTTATCCTACCGTAAATCACAGAGTTAATGCCCCCTGCGCATTTATATTATTTTGCGACTCTTAGTGGGGGAGAGTGCTAACAGACTGAATACGTAGGAGTAACTTGTGGTCGATGCATGATTGACTTTGCTTAAAGAACAAATGGCAAAGGGAAGGGACATGGCGTTAACTCTTCGATTTACGATAAGGCAAGCAAGCTTCAATACAATTGAAAAAAAAATTAACCTTTTGGTAAGCCCTTTCGTTAGTCTAGTTTTAACATAGTTTCTAAGAATCAAACACAGATGCAAGGAGAAAAATTAATTATAAAATTATTCTACTTTTAGGAAAATGGCTGAAGAGCTACCAGAGGAACACTTAAATCCTTTAAAAGTTTTGCACTCATTGGACAACGTTATGAGCGAAGATGCTATAATGGTAGCTGATGGAGGAGATTTTGTTGGTTCAGCTGCTTATATTTTAAGGTGAATTCCGTCATTAGTTTGCAGTAACCAGAGTTCAACTTTCCATTAACTTCACAAACGTGGTGATGATTTTCTTTTGCGTGTAATCATGATAAATTTTCGCTATTACCTAAGGAGCCATAAAATTAAAGCGTGATACAAGTTGGTGCTGCTATCTCTGTGTCAGTGTGGAATAGATTATTTTTTCACCCAAACATTTGCTCACTAAAGTATTCTAACTTATCGACATAATTTTCAAAATGTCTTTAGTTAACCATTGTAAGTGTCAAATTTTCTTCCCCTTTCGTTTCATACTCTTGTGCTATTGGGCGAAAGGTTTCTTAAAAGGAATACTAAACCCTCCAACTGAAAAAATTTTTTATCGTTAGTTTAGATATTGGAATTAATGTTACGAGGCATCCGACATCAATAGGTGTTAGTGCTTACGCCGTACAAATTTTTGAAACGCCTTCTTTAAGCAGACAACGTGTGCTTAGTTCGCTATCGCTGCAGAAAATGCGGCGTGACGTCATCTTTCTTTCTTTCGACATACCACAGCTGTGTGCGCATCCTGAGCAAGCACCACAAGATTTTAGTGGTAATATAATAAAAACATTGGAAAAATGAGGGTTCAGTATTACTTTAATGTTAAATTTTCGTGTTAACAGGCTTGTGTGTCTACTGAAGTGATATCACAAATGTTATCACGTTAAATGCAGCAGTACAGGCTGATTGATCCAGAGCAAAAAATCTTTGGTAATCACCAGCCATTTTGTTGCACAAACGTCTTATGAATGTATATATGTATCCTTATAGGCCACGAGGTCCCCTGCATTGGTTAGACCCTGGTGCCTTCGGCACTCTTGGCGTTGGCGGTGGGTTTGCGTTGGGTGCCAAGTTGTGCCGCCCTGAGAGTGAAGTGTGGATCATTTATGGAGATGGCTCATGTGGATACAGCATTGCAGAATTTGACACTTTCACAAGATTAAACGTATGTATTAGTACATGTTATGTACATTTCTAATTGCAGTGTTTTGTATATGATTTTACGGAGTGCTAAAAAAAACTATGCCAAGATAGAAATCGGCTGTATCTTGTTAAGGCTTTAGACATTCTTAACCTCTTAAGCAATAAGAATAGAGTATCCAATCCCGGGATCCCTGGATTCTGATCATTTTTTAGCCCCGAAAATCCTGGGATTGTAGCTACCTAACTCCCGGAATTAAAAATGGGCTAAATTTGTGTAAAAATACGTTATAAATTGATTCTTATTTCGTGAATCGTAGTGTTGCACAAAGTAAAATTATTAAAATGCACATTAAGTACGAAGGAAAAAAATACATTGAACAATAACCTCGCTTTTCCTTTCTCTAGTCTAACTACCATGAGTATGTGAAGCTTGCTTCTATAGAACTTGACATACTCGTGTAACTACCACTGTAATAACGGATGAGGGTGGAACTTAAACAATTTTTTCACTGGCCTTCAACGCCATCAAAATAAATAGATAAAAATGTATTTGTTGTACTCGTCTTTTACATTGGCATCAGAATGAGAAGTAAAGCTAAAGAAGCTGTTACAAATACACACAAAAAACATATCTAAGGCCACTTAAAAAAAGAAAGTTGGTTCTCGGGCATTTTTCTCATGAAATCCGTGCGGGCGGGCGGAATTTTATTTTTATTTTTTTATTTTTCGGTATAAATTTCTGTACATTTTGGGGAATAATTTTTTATTTTGGGTAAAATAAAGAACACTGCCTCGTAATTCTGCTTATCACGTGTCCATAAAATTATTTAACGACAAAAATGGTATTTTTATATTGTCATTTCTCGCTAAGAACCATTTGATCTGTAACTACTATTTTTGCCGCGTAGTTTCTTTTTATTTCCCATCAAAATATCGGTGCGGGAGGGCCTGAGAACCAACCTTTCTTTTTTTAATGGCCTAAAGAATATATCTGTTTGCCGTCTTACTACAGCTTTATTGCCTATCCTTTAAATACATGGTTCTTCACTAACAACTTTGACAATTGTACACAGACTCCATCGCTTCTCACTTCCTGGCCGTTGCTAGCCAAGGTTTAATCCGGGTACAGTCCAGTAGAATAGTTCAATGCTCGTATAGTCTTGCTAAAACAAGTTATTGCAGTTCATTCACACATAAGAGTTGTAAAATAAGTGGCTATTCGAATTTCAAAGGGTTTTAGCGAGTGTTCAGGAGGCGCTACCAATGCCAAATTGTTATAATGCGGCAACGTGCAACAAGGAGACCAGACGCACAAGCTCCGATTAGAGTTCATTCGAAGAAGATGCAACGATGTTTGGGTAGAGGAAAGTAGCATGTTGCATCTTGTTCCAATTAACATTGAAACTTCAATTATTTTGTGGTTGATGTGTTATTCAGTTTAAAAGGCACCTCCTGGTAGGTAATGGGACCACAAAAACTCAATTACTCCGCAAGTACTCTATTTAATTTTCTGGAAAAACGACATTTTAACACTGCTTAAAATAAGTTTTTACTATCCTAAAATACTTACCTTCAGTAATATGTGCTAAAATCGCTATTTTATGCTTTCATTGCTCAAAATTAATCAAATAGACCATTTGATCTCAATCTAGTACCATATAGCTCCCACCATGGGCGCCACTCTGTATCCTACAATACAAGGCGAGCGTCCATAATACCTCATTATCGCTTAGCAACCAACGGGTTCAGCGAAAGAGGGGAGGCGGGTGGGTTCTACTGAAGGTAAGTATTTTAGGATAGTACAAACTTATTTTAAGCAGTGTTAAAATGTCGTTTCTTACTATCAACAAAATACTTCAGTAATATGTGCTGACTTCGTCCCACCGGAGGAGGGTCGGCTAGAACCCGAAGCTATTACATAATTTGTCATAACAAACCTCAATAAATATTGAGAAGGTACCCACTTACGAATGGTAGTCAACTTCCCCAAAATACTATATTCCATTTCTCAATTTCCACCCTTCAACCAGTCACAGAAGATTTTCTAAATCTTCCACCAAGTGAGCCAACAGGGTCTCAAAGGTAGTGACTAATGAAAGCGTTAAGGGTTCTACGAACCAGGCTGCAACAGCATCGTCTAGTGGAGCATTATTCCTGTTTGCTCCAGAGATATCCAATGCCTGAAAACTGCGAGGCTACCCTTTGCAAGGGAAACGGTAAGAGTCGGCTCAAGGCCATAGGGCCATGTTACTACCTCACGAACCTACTTCCCTTGCCAGAAAGAGGTTACCATTGCCAGAATTGCCCAACAAGAGGAACACCAGCGGATCCAGCTGGGGAATGTGCGAAGACGAAAGACCAAAGACGTTAAAGCAATGTCACTCCATCACAACGAAATCAATACTTGCAGACTAGAGAGAAGTATGAGCGGGTTAAATTAAAATTAACCTGTGTGGAATTTTAATAAAAAACCCAAAGTTTCAAAAAAATTTTCCAAGAGAACAAAAGAAGTATTATCTTGGAAATCCAAAGAATATGCCTTCAACGGGGTGTGTGCCCATTAAGTCGTTTATAAGAAATTCGAATGATTCCAAATTTAACACGACATAAAATATTGTAAAATAAGTAACTAAGCCTAAATCAACTTAAACTAAACCTAAACTAACTTAAATTAACCAAACTTAAATTCACGTAAACCTAATGTGAAAGTACGAGTCACACCATAACCTCTAAAAGGCTGAAAGGACCATGAAAGAACTGACAGTGGGCAGAGGGGGGGGGGGGCATGATTTGCCTTACAAGCCTAACCCCTCGTACATGCACACGCGATATTGACGCGCATACAAGCAGACACAGAAAAGAAAGCAGCGCTGGTGTGTCCACGATCATGCGTAAAAAGGGGTGAGAATGACCGACCGACTTGACCTATTTACAAATCCCTCTATTGAATACCCAGTTTCGTAGTAGCTGGAGGGCAGAAAAACCCGTCCTGCCGCGCGGCTCACGCGGAAAAGTTGAGCCTACGCCAACTCCAACGCGCTGCCGATTCGCAGTGGATTATGGGTAAGCGATAGGGGAGAAACCAGTTTTCTTTTCTGCATTCGCGTCTACGCGCGACAATTACGCGTGTACGTGGACGAGGGGTAACGCAAACCATCAAAACCGAAAACCCAACACACCTACACGAAAGATGATCAAACGCCCTGGACCGAAACTGAACGCTTATTCCAACCATACCAATCAATGTGAACGGACTTCAATGTCTTAAGGGCGAGGGGAGCGATAGAGGCATTGATGTTGGTCCTGTGTCCCCGAACAACACGACGTCGACAGGAACTTTCAGAGGATGTCACCAAGTAGAGGTAGCCCGATGTCGGTGAGTCCACCGAGATCAGCAACGATGTTGGAAAAAGAACACAAAGTTGGGGAGAAGGCTTAGTCCATGGAGATCCTCCACAGTTCACAACGAATCTTGAATACGCTGGGACATAACGTCGACCGACACCCAAAATAAGTCCCCAGACCTTTGTTTAAAGAACTACTACCTCACACGTCCTCCCGGTCACGTCACACGACATGAACTTCCAGCAGACGATCTTGATGCGTGGCCTGACCATTTCAAATATGCGGGTGGCCCCATGCCCGCACCGTGGAAAACTTAGGATTACGAGCTTGGTCACGCTCAAGACACAAGGCTGACGCGTCCACAACATTCGCAGACCTAACTCGCCGACGCGAGTCAGGCGAGTTCCCCCCCCCTCCCACCCCCCGGGGGGGGGGGGCCAAGACACCTGGGCCCACATTTATACATAAAATGAACGTACTAACAAATATTGAAATAGGGCAGAACCATGAACTTGTTTAGTTCTGGTGCGCTACATTTTATCCTAGCACCCCTTTTTTTTTTTTTTTTAAAAAGGCTGATTGTGGCACTGTGCAGAAGTGATGCCACCAGGCTACCAGAAGGAATTCCCTCAGTAGCACTCCTGGGGAGAACCATAATCCCCCCCCCCCCCACACACCATTGGGCCATTCCCTAAAAGTTAGTAAGGCAGAGTTTGCCTAAAGCTTCCCAATGACAAAATGAAAAACGGGGGGAGGGGATCTTTGACAACCCCACCAGAATAATCCACTGCTGGCAGATCCAACAAGGAATATTTTACCTTCCTGAACAGAAAATGCTACTCCAAAAATTCTTGCTTTCATCGCTTTAAAATTAGTAAACATATTCTTTCCTTCCAAAACTTCCTATTAAAATCATCGCCAAAGCTGAATGAAAAGAGGCAGCCGACATTGGCCCTGTCAATACAGCCTCCTTAATTAATTAATGTTGGTTTGTTTGAAACAACCAAGAAAATCGTGCAGTGTTTCCCAGCATGATGTCGCGCATATTCCCAACGTCGGTGACAAAACACGATGTCGGGGGAAGAAGGAGCACATCACATTGCCGAAACTCTCCACCACTCGTTGGAGGAGTTTCCGACGTCGGCGTGCGACATTGTCGGACGTCCGCACCGACATCCCAGGCCTTGTTTTGGTGACCGTCCACGCATATCGCTGCGGGACGACACCTATAGCACTATCAACCCTAATGGGTGATATGATCGTTTTCGGCCTATGTCAATCCTTTTCCCCAAACGTGGAGACGGATGACAATCATGCTCATGCTCAGATGCCGTGTCGGACGTCGCGCCGACATTAGACACTGACCCAACTCGCTCAAATAGTTTAGAATGGCGAGGACACAATCGCAATTACGGGACGTGAGCATGAAACGATCGTGCTAATTTTAAAACTTTCAACTTTCACATATTTAAATCACGTTACCTTAAGCAGCAAATCCGTCGTAACGTAAACAAGGTCCAACATTGAAGTTGCAATGCACAGCAGACGTCTGCTTCGCGCAAATTGAAACCAACCCGACGTCTGCTTCCGCGTTCTCACACTAGGTGCTATGGTGGCAGACGTCGGCGTGGAGGAGGAATGCTTGCCGACATCCAGTTTTGGCAACAGGGCCGCCATCTTGGATTTTCCCGTAACAAGCGTCAAACGGGAGCCAAAAGTCCCCACACGACTGAAATTAAATTAGATTCTACTACATCGTACCGCTAATTCACTCTAACAACATCAGAAAAAAGAACTTAGAAAACGCAAACCGAATGAGTAGGGTGCAAGGGATCGGCCAAAGGTGAGATAGCATGGGGAGAAAGGCCGAAGGCAGCAACGGCGTTCTCGAAAAAAGGGGAATTTGGGAGCACCAATGCAAACCGCAAAGAAATTGTACCCTGTTGCAGTTCCAGTGCCCCAACAAGCACAACTTGGATTTGGAGGTTACCGGTGTGAGCACTTGAACTCAGAACACGGCCAATGTCCTGGGCCTTTATCTCAGGGGTGCCTCTATCTGAAATGGTTTCTGCTTGTTCATGTTATACCACATACACCTTCGTCTGCCACGGTTTCCATGGTGACAGAAGGGCTGATGGAGTTTTCGACCATACGTAAGGACATTTTTTGCGGGCAGTTTAGTGGGCAAGAGGTGTAGCCCAACTGCCTATGGAATAGATGAAGCATGATGCATCAGGTGGATACCTTGTAGTATGGTGTGTTGACGTTACGGGTATCACCTGTGTTGTTACCTCAGGGTATGACTCGACCCATCTCCTTTTGGACAAAGTCGGCCAATAACTAAAAGGAAATATTTTAAGATGGTAGTGAAATAGTTTAAATGCAAGAATTTAACAAATTTCGCAAGCTTCATTTGATGTTCGTGGGCTCCCAATAACATGGGTGAGGTCAATATTGTGTTATGTTCGTGGCGTGGTAGACATGTGTGATACTCAAAAAAAAATCAAGCTGAGCTGCGTATGTAATCTGTGCTTAAACTCTTGCGGGCCAGCATCCATATTCGAAAATACAGTTCGAGGCAAAATATGATAACTTCGCCAGTTTTTGAAGTTCCATTATACCAAGTTGATTTGGCTCATTGAGAGCTCTGCAGTGGTGCTTGGTCCGTTTTCAAGTTGTGTCATTAAAGCTGAAAAACCATTTGTTAATACGAACCTACACTCATTGGCAGCTTACTTGTAGTTTAAACCAAACTATGTTCAACTACTTGAACTTGGCGCGATACTCGCCTTTTTTGCTGCAGATTTAGCTCGGCTCGAATGAAAAGTATTCCACTCGCACTACTGTGTGGTACATGAAGGTCAAGTTAAAATTACATGGTGTGTATTTGGGATTGGACTTTAGCTACTGTTTGCATTTGAACTCTTGTTTTTCTTCTTTTCTCCAGATCCCAGTGTTGGCTGTAGTCGGTAATGATGCTGGGTGGACGCAAATTTCTCGTGAACAAGTTCCACTGTTTGGAACTGATGTAGCATGTAGTCTGGCAGTAAGTTCAGCATGCAGTGCTCTTTAGTTCGACTGCAGTGTTGGTATTGTTGTCTATTGTTAATATTGTTTGTTTTTGTTTTGTTTGTTTCAGTACACAGACTATCATAAAGTAGCAGAAGGATTCGGTGGCAAGGGAATTCTGGTAGATAGGGAGCATAACAATGACCTGGAAAAATTATTCAAGGATGCTCAAAAGATACATCGAGACACTGGAAAAAGTGTCTTGGTCAATGTACTACTAGGAAAGTCCCGTTTCCGGGAAGGCAGTATTTCGGTTTAGATAAGATATTTTTTTCAAGGGTTGGATTGGGTATACAGTTCTAGTCTGGATTTTTTCCCCCAGCATGCTCAGGCGTGCAGCAGTGGTATTTTGGCACTCTACTGGATAATGCCACTTGTGATAGACCTAATTTTGTATAATTAGTCCTTTAATTTGCATATTAAGCAAAGTACCCACAATTTCATGAGGTATGGAGTAATAAAAAAAATTACAGATTGAACCTGTGGTGCCCTCCAAGTGCTGTTGGCTGAACCAGCAGTTCTCTCTCTCTCTCATGTTTACATAAGCGGTTGCTACAGTCTCAAATTCTCCTAAACTGATCCAACCCTTGTTTTTATGTAGATTTTTCCATTGATTTTATTGATTTGAGGATCATGTTCCATTTTTTAATAACCTTTTCGACAAGAATTGGGTTTGTGATTTTCGGGTTGGCTGTCGCCAAATATATTAGGAGAATTACGACTACTGTATTGGAGTTGGGTAAAAAAAAAATTCCAACTTGCGAAGTATGTGTGATTTTGCTACCATGAAACTAATTACTAGTTACCAGCATTTCCTGTACTGAAACTGACAGGGAGTATCATCAGTTTTAAATTGTTAGTTTTAGTATCAACAACTCCTGACTATTGCAACCATTGTACCGTGAAAAGGAGTTCTTCTCAATCTTGAATCTTTA